>RQWE01000501.1:0-11314 GCA_004028395.1 Leptographium galeiforme
GGGGGGGCGAACACCCAACCACTCCGCACTCCGCCTTTCTTGTTTTGGTGAGTACGACGTGGTGGTTCGATCCTACGGCCCACGCATCACGACAACAACCTGGCGGGGCCTCGACCGGCGGTCAGTACAAGTACGAGATGTCCACCATCGTCCCTCCCATCGTCCTTGTTATGTCCCTCGCTGTCCAACAAGAAAGGGGGCAAAACTAAAAAGACTGGGGAATGGTGGCGATGGGGCTCGATTGAAAAGCCGAAGAGGCGACGCCTGTCCAGAAAATTATGTGTCTCACAGATTTAATGGGGCCGCAAAAACCTGGGGCAGCCAATTCGAAGCGAGACATAATAACTACGACGCCAGGACATGAATGGCCAGCTAACAGCGCAGGATACGAGCCATACGCTCGGTGGGCTCCTTTGCTGCGAGCAGCGCGGAAATCGACAGTAAATACGAACATACTCTCGGGGCAGCCGCGGACGGGCTAGTGTATTACACGTGATTGGCCAGACTTGGGGCCAACTACCCCATACCATTACTCGTAGGCTGGCCACGGGCTGGCCATGGGCAGGCCTTGGCTGGCCCATGGCTGGCCACCATTGCGAGCACAATGGCATCTGCCATGCGTCTACTCCATGCGACGTAGCGGTTTTGGTCTGCGGGGTTGTGTGTCCTGCAGGGCCAAGACCAATATCAGCATGTTTCGCCCTGGGCACTATCATCGACGGCTGTTCCTCACGGCAAGAGGACGACGTCTCGCCAACTTCGTACTCGTACATGGGGCCCGCGCAAAAGAGCGCCCCGAGCCAATCAGGGGCGCCTAGATATTGGCAGGTGGAAGCGGCGGTCCCGCTCCCTTTTTTCCTGGCCGCTGGGATTGGCTCATCTGGGCTCCCGCCCTGCCAGTGACTCCACACCATCCCGTTTTGCGTAGACAGAGTGGAGCGCATTGTCCACAAGACAGGAAAAAACAGGAGCGCCGCTGTCCACAGAGTGGTCATCTGGTTCTAGAGCGCCACAGAACGGCTGCTCGTCAAACGTCGACCTGTGACTCGCACGGATAAGAGGAAGAGAAAAAAAACAGCGAGGCCCCTCCCCCTGCCGGGCAGACCGTTAGTCCGAAGATTAGCCACGACCAACAAGTGGGGCCTCCCTGGATGGTTCCCCATACGGAGTAGTATCCGTGTGCCCAGACGATCGAGTTCCGTTGGGCGACGCGCATCCGTCGGCGAGAACCGGGATTCGCGACAAATCAGTACTATTCCCCGGACCTGCCTCCCACGGGAGGTATATCCGATGGCAGGACCGGAAGCAGAAAATGAGCCGGCGAAAGAGCCATGTCCTGCCCCCTTTTCTGGAGGAACAACGCCGGGGAGCGGGTCTGTCACATGCACCGGCCGGGACGGGTGTTTTGACCGCCAGGGCACCAATCCTATGAGAATCACGTGTACTTTATCGCGCCAGAGTTGCCCTAGCCCTGCGCACAACTGCTCAACCAGAAGTCAACAACTGCAAACAATCATCCATATTGAGAGTAATCACGAATCGAAACGCCTTTGCATTCTACGATACAACGCGAACCGGACCGTCGTAGCAGTAATATGTTCTACTCGTACGCGGTACGGACGACGAGCACGAGTACGGAGTACGGCACTGATTCTCGGCTCCAGCAGACTGCCAGCCATACTACCAGCAGCCAAAGATTTATGTCATGTGATGTGATTTTCTATCCGTGTTTTAATTCCTGACATGTCGGGCATATATTAATGTCATGTGACCTTCCACCCACGCGTTAATTCCCGAAATGTCAGGCATGAATATTAGTCAGTGATACCGGTCTGCGCTGGCCAACTACTGTACGAGTTGCAGTCTCTTCACAAAGTCTTTGCCTCTACTTGTAGGGAGTAGAATCCAGTCAACTTGAACCGCAATATTGATCCATAAACTGTATTACTCCGTAGTCACTTCCTGCTAAGAGCGCGTCGTGGAGTAGAGTCTGTTTTGATTGTCTTGTAATAGAGAGCCCGCCTTGCTTGGGGAAGATTAGGCCAATTTCCGGCCTTTCGCTTGAGTACCTATGCACTGTGAGTAAACCATGTTTTCGGTGTTTTTTTCTCTTTTCAACGTAATTTCTTGGGTGGGAGGCCCCCGAAACAGTCACAGCCACTCACAGCCACTGGTTCTGGCGCTTACTGAATTGATCTACAAGCCACTCGACGAGATTTTCTACTTTTTGTGGCGTTGGACACCGAATGCATCGTGGCGTCATCTTGATGTTCGAGCTCGCTCTGATACGCGCACTGTGCCTTAGTGCCGCACGGAGCCCTCACATGAGCTCTGCGCGCATGTCTCTGGCCAACTACGAGTACATTGTGACTGCACCTTCGTAGCTGCAGCTTGGCGTCCTGCAGCTGCATGACCAGTTGTCCTTGCACCACCCTCAGCGAGTCGGAATGGCAAAGGCATGCCGAGGGTTGGACGGGATGGGACATTGTGCTGCGTTGCGATCTCGAGGCCGTGCCAGCTGTGCCACGCCTGTGTGGCGCGTTGGGTGCTTTTGTGGGTCCGATGAGGCATGCTCAGCTGAAGTAGAAAAGAAGCATTTTATGGTTTTTTTTTTCATTTTCATAGGCAGAAGCCAGGGTCTAGTCCCACTACGTCATAGCTCTACGTCTTAGCGCTGAACGCTTTTCTTGACGACCGGCAGCTGTGACAGCATGTCTCGCCGGGGAAATGAAGGGGCAATAACACTACGAGTAAGATACCACCGATCAAAAAAGCAAAAGTCCCTATGCCGACAGCAAATGTCGTGGCTCCAAGCACAGCAGGGTGTCCCTTGTCGGCCGACAGCCAAAAGGGCAAACCGAAACAAATTAACAAGGAAATCTCCTGGCCAGATCGATCGACGCAGCTGGGTGGAGAAAACGGACAGGCCCAGCTGGCGGTGTGACGGCCATGGACGGGGCTGTGACAGACGTGTATTGCGGTGTCTCCGCGGACGGACTCTGTTTAACTCTGTTTAACGTTGTTTAACTCTGTTTTCTTAACGGTAGGCCCTGTCGGGTGACCCACCGGTGAGACACGCGCAAGCAAATCACGATGGCGATGGGGGCGAACTTGGGCCCAAAGGAGAAAAGCAGCAGGCATGTTTCGGCGTTTTTGATTGCATTGCAGCTGGAAACGCTGCAGCCGTGTGTGCACTGTCTGGGGAGGGAGGGAGGGAGGGAGGGAGGGGGGGGCAAAATGAAATAGAATAAAAACAAGATAATGGCCTTGGAAAACTGGTACCTCGTGCCTTCCGTCGTTACGTGTCACTCATATATTAATGACGTCTGCCCCCCCCCCCTTGAGAAACGGTCTGCTGTCACTATATTAATACTGGCCTTTCTCCTCTCATATTCTTTTCAAACTTTTCTCTCATCGGCCTCTGCCACCACCTAATCCCACTTCCTCATATCCACACCCCCCCAAACCGCAACAATGGGAGCCCGCACAGGCATGGGCCTGAAGTTCGTGCAGTTCTTCTTACGCGGCATCACGTTTGGCTGCGCCATTGTCGTCCTGGGCATCTACGCCTACTTTTTGGCGACGATGCACAACCACCATTTCACCACCGCGACATGGGTGCGCGCCGTCGAGGGTGTCTCGGGCGCGGCCGCGCTCTACTCGCTCATCGGCCTGCTCCTGCTGTGGTGCCTGGCTGGTCACATCATGGCGTCGGCTATTGCCATCCTGCTGGACGTCTGCTTCATCGTCTGCTTCCTCTACATTGCCATTGAGAACCGTGGCGGCGCGTCGCGGACCTGCAAGGGCAGCCACATCCGCACGCCCTTTGGCACCGGCAACTCTGACACGACCATTCACAACAATGGCCACGGCGGCGTCATTGAGCTTCCCAGCTACCGCACCGCCTGCAAGCTCGAGACGGCCTCTCTGGCCGTGTCGGTCATTGCCATTGTCGCGCTCATCTGTGCCGCCGTCAACGAGATGATGCTCGCCAAGAACCACAGACGCGAGAAGAAGTTCGGCCCCGGCCCCAACAACGGCTACACCGCTGGCTCTGGCAAGCGCCGTCTCGGCCCCTTTGGTCGCCGCCGGCAGCAGCAGCAGCAGCCGATTGGCGACGATGTCCTGCCGGTGCACTCGGATCCCGAGACTGGCCTGACGGAGAAGCCGGTGAAGCCGCCCGTCACGCACGGCAACCCGCAGGTCAACTACTAAGGAGGACAGGGGAAGCAGGAAGGGAAACGAGAGAGTGAGAGAGCGCAACAACACACGTCGATCAGATGATACCAGTAACGTAATAATGTAATGGAAGACAGGCAGATATCCCCCCGAGAAGGAAGCGCGTTGGTCAGTGCGTTAATGCCAGACAAATACAATTCTCGCATTTATAAACATTTTTGCCAGTGTCGCCATGCCTTGTTCTTCTATTTCCTAGGCCACCCACACTCCTAGGCCACCTCCCAGGCCACACTCCTAGGCCTCCCATTCGCCCATGACGCTCTCGCCGTCGCCGCCGTCGCCCCAGTTGAGGTCCAGCTTGAGCTCGCGCACGAAAAAGTCATGTTCCTCGCGCAGGGCCACGCGCACTTCGGCGGCCATCTTGTCCGGGTAGCGCCGCACGTTGAACCAGTGGGTCAGGCTGCGCAGGGCCTGTTCGAGCGGCAACGAGTTCTCGACGTCGCCCTCGACGTCGCTGCCGGCCAGCCACTCGTCGCGCAGTTCGGGGCGGCAGTGCAGGTAGACGGCCGTGATGACGCGCATGTTGCCCTGGCGCCACTTGCGGCCGCAGTACGGCACCTGGTTCTTGAACAGTTTGAGCGTGTACAGCCGCAGCTCGGGCTGGGGCACACGCAACATCTTGCGCAAGATGTTGGACGACTTGTAGTGCACCAGCAGCAGGTTGCGGTGTGCCTTGTTCTTGCACATCTTTTGCATCACGCGCAGCAGGTTGATGAGCGAGAAAAAGTTGCGCCGGCTGAACTCGGTGATGGGCTCCAGCGCCACATCCCCGACCGGGTAGCCCAGCTCGTCCACCTCGGGTCGGTACCCGCCCGGTTGGTCGCCGGCGTCGCCCGACGCCGACCCGGACCCAGCCGTCGATCCGGCCACAGGCGGCGGCGACCGCCGCCGCTTGATCGACGGGGGCGCACATTCGTCCTCGCTCTCCTCGTCCACCCCGGCCGTCGCCGCCGGCTCTTCCTGCTCGGGCGATCCGGCGCGGAGGTTGCAAAAGTAAAAGAAGCTGCTCATGACGCGATCCGTCCGCGCGTCGACCAGCTGCTGCACGTCCTGGTGTGCCCACAGCTTCAGCAGCAGCGGCACGTAGTTGCAGTCGAGCAGCAGCTGGGTCAGGTACTCGAACTTGAGGACATCTGCGAGGGCGCTGGTCAGCGACGGAGAGTCGACAGCTTAGTCATCAATTCATTCTGCTTACGTGATACTTTCAGCCACTTGAGCAGCAGCAGCAGCACAGCCGAGACAGCCTTGGCGCTGATCTCGCGCGTCCGCGCGGCATCAATCTCGTCGGGCGTCAGATCCATGGCGGCCGGGTCACCGGGGCGGCCGTTGCCGTTGGCCGCGGCGGGGTGCTGCTGCTGGCCCTGGGGCACCTGGGCCATGAGCACGGCCACGTTCATGAGAATGGTCTTGAGCAGGACAATGACGAGCGATTGCAAGTGGGGCAAAGCCTCTCGCTGAAATCGTTAGCAAAGTTCGTGCCAACGGAGACGGGCAAACGCCAGCCAACACTCACGTAGAAATCCTCCAGCGCCTCCAGCCGCTGTCTGACACGCTCGTTCATGGCAGCAGGACGCGGCCCCAGGTCGACGTTGGACTCGTCCTTGCGGGCGGCGGGCGCGTCGCTCGGCTTGACGAGGCCGAGCTCCTCCTTCTCGGCCAGGGTGAGGGAGGAGAGGTCGAGGTCCTCGAGGATGTCGTCGTCGGCGGCGTCCCAGCCGCGCTCAAACTTGAGGAAGCGCTCGCGCTCCTCCCAGAGCTGGCGGGTGGCGCGCGTCATGCGGACGCGGGTCGAGAAGAGCTCGCCGGCCTCGAGGATGGACGAGGGCACGTCGCCGCCCTCCCAGCGGCGGCCGACGAGGGCGTCCTGCAGCGCGGCGGCGCCCTTGCCGCCGACGCCGTTGCTGGCGGCGTCCAGCGGCGGGTACATGAAGGGGAAGTTCTGGTTGGTCTGGTAGTTTTGCTTCTTGCCGCCCTTGCTGCCGGCGGCGGGCGAGGGCGGCGGCGACGGGGCGGGCGTGGCAATGTGCACGGGCTGGTTGAGGATGGAGGCGCCGCCGTGGGCGCTCGGCGGGCCGTGCAGCACGCCGTTGGCGCTGTTGGAGCGGGCGGCCTGGCTCGGCAGCGGCGGCAGCAGCGTGGTGCTCTCGGCCTCGAGCGGGATCAGCGGCTGCGGCGGGATGTAGGCCGGGTACTTTGACGTGATCTCCTGGCGGAAGGCGTGGTAGTCGAGCGGCGAGGCCATGATGAGGTTCTCCTCCTTGTCGGCGTCGGCCGTCGACTCGGCCGTGGCGCGCTTGGTTTCGCGCAGCGCCTGCGAGCCGCCAAAGGCGAGCAGCAGCGACTTCCACAGCAGCAAGAAGACGGGACACTGCGGGATCACCGGGTTGTCGTCCCAGCGCAGCCGCGAGGCCACGGTCATCATGAAGTCGGGCATGGGCGGCTCGAGGTCGACTGTTGGGTCAGCGTTACGAAATGGAAAATGAAAAGAAAATCAACCCACCAAGCTTGACGTAGCAGGCGGCCAGGTCGAGCGGGTGGCTCAGCGTGGCCTGCAGCAGCACGTACTGGGCCGTCATCAGGTTGGCCAGCTCGTCCTGGGCGTCCTGGAAGACGGCCGTCGGCAGCTGCTGGGGGTCGTCGGGCCCCCAGAGCGGCTCAAAGGCCTTGCGCAGCGCCTCCCACAGCACGGGCACGCCGCCGACCTTGGCCACCAGGGCGGCGCCGGCGATCATGGCGTCCAGCTGTCGCCGACGGGCGACGGTGCGCGCGGTGGCGCTGCGCTTGGCCCCCGCCGCCGGAGCCCCGCCGCCGGCCCCGCCGCCCGTGGCCGCCCAGCGGCCGAGCAGCACGTACAGCAGCACGCCCACAGCCTCGGGCCGCTCCTTGCGGCGGCCGCTGGCCAGCACGGCCAGCGCGCCCTCGACAAAGCGCTCGCGCACCTCGGGCTCGACCGACTCCCAGGCAACATCGCGGCCCGCCACCCGCTCCCAGCGTCCGTCAAAGTTCTGCTGCGCGTAGTTAAGGCGCACCCACTGCCAGATCTGGTAGGAGAACCACTCGTCCATCTCCTCGTCAAAGGCGCCCATGTCCTCGTAGACGTAAGCGTACGCCAGCGGCTCGTTGCGCGGCAGATCGGCGGCCAGCCGCCGCAGCTGCGACAGCGACAGCGAGTCCAGACCCGACTGCGCACCGCCCGCCGCCTCGCTGCCGCCGCCGTTGTTGCTGCCCGTTGCCGCCGTGCCGGCATTGGCGGCCGGTGTGCTTCTCTGCATGGCGAAGCCGACGGGAAAAAAAAGGCCGCAGGTCGTAAAACAGAAAATCCGGAAAACTCTACGCGGCTGTCGTGCGTCTCGTCATTCTGCTAGTCGCGTCGTTTTCGGGGTAGCAGCCGCGTCGGAAAGGCGTGTCGTCGTGACTCTCTCGAGGCGTTTGGAAGCCAGAAAAGCTCTAGTGGAGTTTGCCGTTGTTGGTTTCCCGTGAAGCAGCGATGGCGGGGGGAAGGAGCCCAGTGGGGCTTGGGCCAATCAGCGCCATCGCCTTCCGGCCGCGAACATGTGGCCGAGTTACTCATCGGTGTGGCGTAACTGCTCTCTCTCTCGAGGCTCCGAGACTCTCTTGACGCACGACTCGCAACGCCCTTTTCGGCCGCACTTTGCCCTCAACTTAAGCTCAATCTGTAGGGATATGGATGCCAATTCAGAACACGCCCTGTTAATTGCCTCTTTTTGCCTTTGAACTGCTATCGCGTCACGGGGACGAAAAAGAAAGAGAACATGTCTGCGGAACTAATTTAAGGTCTTTATTTTCCCGACGGAGATTCTTGTTTTATTGGTCAGCCCTGTCACACGTCCGGCGAGCGAGTGCTCGTTCCTTTGACTTGGCCATGGACGGAGGGTCCGAGGACCCGCGGGCCGTGGAGGTCGCTACTCTGGCTGCCATCTACCCCGAAATTGTGGTGGACGACAACGCTTCCATCACGTTGAGGCTGGAGATTCCCGTGCACCCCGAGGTGCCCGTGGCGGTGTCGTTCCAGGCGGCGGCGTCCGGGGCGGCGCCTGGGGCGATGCCCGCGGCGATGCACGAGGTCTCCTACCTGCCGTCGGTGCAGATCTGCGTGACACTGCCGCCGGACTATCCGGAGGAACATCCGCCCCAGACGACATTGACCGTCGATCCGCCGTGGCTGCCGAGCAGTGCTCTACAGCCGCTGGAGGCAGACGGCGTCCGGCTGTGGGAGGAGCTCGACCGGGACTTTGTCGTGTTCGCTATCATCGACAACGTCCAGCAGGCCGCCGACAAGGTGTTTGGGCTGGCAGACGCCGACGGCTTCCTCCCGATGGACCGGCGGTACCAGGCGTCGATCCTCGACTACGACATCAAGGCCAAGCAGGCGGCCTTTGACCGGGAGACGTTTGACTGTGGCATCTGTCTGGGTGGGTGTGGCCCTACTCTTGTCCCTTGTCTTGTCCCGAACTCACCAGTGCAGATCCGAAAAAGGGCGTCGTGTGCCACCGTATGAAGGACTGTGGCCACGTCTTTTGCGTGCAGTGTCTGCAGGACTTTTACGGCAGCGCCATCAAGAGCGGCGATCTGGCCGTCGTGCGGTGTCCCGAGCCGAACTGCGCCAAGGACCGGACTGCAGAGCCGCCAACCGGGCGACGGAGACGGCCACGACGCGTGGCCATCAGCCCGGGCGAGCTGCTGCAGATTCCGATTGCAGTAGATCTGGTGCAACGGTACACTGACCTCAAATACAAGACGCAGCTGGAGTCCGACAAGAGCACCGTCTACTGTCCGCGGACGTGGTGTCAGGGGGCCGCCCGATCCGACAAGCACCGCAAGCCCGAGGGGCTGGGGCTGGCAGAGGAGGCCGAGGCCGAGGAGGACGAGGGCGACGAGGGCGACGAGGGCGACGCGGGCGACGAGGGCGACGCGGGCGACGCGGGCGACACGGAAGCCAACGCGGACGACCAGAGCGGCAGGCAGCTCGCCATTTGCGAGGACTGCAACTTTGCCTTTTGCACGCGCTGCCGGCAGTCGTGGCACGGCACCTTTGTGTACTGCCGGCCGCCGCAAAGGGCCGGAGAGCTGGACCCGGAGGAGGAGGCGACGCTACGGTACATTGCCGCCCACACGTCCTCGTGCCCGACGTGCGCTGCCCAGGTGCAAAAGTCACAGGGCTGCAACCACATGATCTGCTTCCGCTGCGACACGCACTTTTGCTATCTCTGCTCGGCCTGGCTGGAGCCCAACAACCCGTATTTCCATTTCAACCGGACGCCCAACGGACGGACGACGGGCTGCTACAACCGCTTGTGGGATCTGGAGGCGGGCGACGGGGAGGAGGGAGAGGTCGGTGGCGGTGGTGTCGGTGGTGGTGTCGGTGTTGTCGGTGGTGTCGATGATGGCGAGGGAGACGCTGGTGTCGCGGCGTGGCCAGGGCCCAACGCGATCAACCAAATCTTGATGGCCGACGACAGCGACGACGGCGACCCTCCGCCGGTCCGGGGCCCGCCTCCGCCGGCCGTGCTGCCGGAGCCGGTCGTGCCGCGGCAGGTCAACGTGGCCCGCGAAGGGCCGCTTGTGATTCGGATCGCCCTCGAAGCACCGGGCGTCGCCGCTGCTGCTGCTGCTCCTCCTGTTGTGGCGGTTCCGGGCGACGGCCAGCGGGTCGGTCAGCGTAACGGCCTGCGTGATGGCCAGCGTGATGGCCTGCGTGATGGCCAGCGTCGTGGCCGCGGACGGGGCTTGGGTCGTGGACGGGGACAAGGCAGGGCCGGAGGAGGAGGACAAGGTCGAGGCGCGGCACAGGCACAGGCACAGGCACAGGCACAGGCACAGGCAGACGGCCGAGCAGGACGGCCACAGGACGCAGCAGAACCGCTAAACGACGATCTGGGCGCGTGGGTGCGGCACTTTGTGCAGCTGGCCCTGGAGGACAACGAGCATCTGATGTAAACTGATGTAGACGGATGTAGAGAGCGGTGGACGAGAGGCCACGAGAGCCAGCGAAGCTGTGTTGGGCGAGTTGGATTTGCCCTCTTTTTGAATTTCCTAGGGCTTCTAGATTTTTTTCTGGATTTTTTCTGGGGTTCTCTAGGGTTTTCTGCATTTTCCGCATTTTACAGCATTGTACTGGATGATCCCCTCTTAATTCCCAACTTTACTGGACTGTGCAGCCATCGTCTCTCTACGCGGACAGCGATGCGACGGCACCACTGGCGATGTGGCAGTCTCGGCAGTGTGTCTCGCAGGACGGTATGCTACGCTGCCAAGGCAGACTCGCACTGGCCGCTGTCGCCGCCGATTGGGGCTCGTCCTGTCTCGAGAGCTGACTCTTCTCGTTTGTCTTATTCCCATTCTGCCGTCTGACCAACGCTTGGGCAGAGACGGAATGGCCAGTCAGACACAACAACACCGTCTAGTGGCCAGAGAGGGTCGTATGCATCGTTTGGGTGGCGTGAAAAGGTGATTGGGGGATTGCATTGAGAGGGGGGGTCTCTACCGCGTCTCTGCAGAGTCTTGCGGCATCGCGCAGAGTCTCTTTCGACTTTCTCGCGCCCCGCAGATTACGAGAACATGCACCGGCGTCCACGTCAAATTGCCGGATCGCCCCCGATGTGGCCTTGTGGTGGACAGTCGATGAGACCTGGCGCCGTCTCACCAAAGCTCGTATCGTATCCTACTCTGGGCAAACGACGGGGGGGAAGGGGGTAGGCCCCCCTTTCGGGCATTTATTATGTCTATTTTCGCACCAGCCGGTGTAGTTTCAGGGAGACTGCATGGGAGCTGCAGCACGCCGAGCAGTAGCAGCAGTAGCAGCAGTAGCAGGGATGCAGGCCACATTTTTAGAAGCAGACGCGGCGCCGACACTCGGTCGAAAAGGGGGAGACAGAATGGCGAGGGAGCAGGTTTTTTTTTTTTAGTGAGCAAGAACGATACTCTTTCCGGAGCCGATGGAGACCAAAATGGCACGATAGGGTGGCAACTAGAGTCTGCGGGACGAGCGACGAGACGGCAGCCGTAGCAGGTTTGCCGCTCGTCTTGAGGGGGAAGAGGGGGGGGGGGGGGGGGG
>RQWE01000502.1:0-11308 GCA_004028395.1 Leptographium galeiforme
GCGTGCGGGAGGTGCGCGTGGAGCGGGACGCGGACGGCAAGATTCTGCGGATTGTGCAGGACGAGGAGGTGGCCGCGGAGGAGGCCTTGCGGCCGATTGGGGACCTGCTGAGCGCGCTCGAGGACGAGGGCGAGTGGACGGGTTTTGGTGAGGACACGGCCGAGCCCCAAACGGCCGTGGTGTCGGCGCTCGAGGCCAAGGCACGGCAGGCGGTGGGGCCGCGTCACGTGCGCCACCAGAGCGAGGCCGAGCGCGCGTGGGTGGCGCGGCTGGTCGAGCACTACGGCACGGCGACGCCCGACGAGGCCACGCTGGCGGCCATGGCGCGCGACCGGCGGCGCAACCCCATGCAGCGGACGGCGGCCGACCTGGGCCGGCGGCTGGCGGCGTATCGGGGGGCGTGAGGAGGAGAAAAGGGGGGGGGGGGGGACTGGCACCAGCAAAAAGACGTGGGAGAAAAAAAGGCCGGCTGTCCAGACCGTTGCATATTGGCGAATGGCGTTGGGAACGGCCGCTTTTTCGGCCAGAGATATCTATTGGTTTACCCGCACGTTGCCGCTGCTGATGTGCATGAAAAGAGTAACAAGACGGAAACACGAGAGTCCATTGCCCGGCAAACCGACGCCGCAAACACGCAAGACGTAATACATGACGCAAAGCGGCCTACACGCAAAACCCACTCCAGATCTGCCGTCCTCCCAGCAGGGGGGGCGCCAACGCCGTGCCCCGAGGCCAATACGAGCCGTGCCCACGCGCGGCATCCCAAGGAAAAAAAAAAAGTCGCGACAGGTCGAACAAGTCGTAAGATTTCTGCATATTCTAGACATGCATTCACATGTTGTAAAGAAAACGTGCGTCGGCGGCCAGCCTCAGTTGCGGTCGTAATCTGCCTCGGGGAAGCGGACCGGACGCTGCTGGTGCTCGTCGTCATAGGCGTCGTGCACGGTGGGCGGCATGTAGGTGGATGGGGCGGCCGCACTGTTGAGGGAGGAGGCGCTGGCGGCGGGACGCAGGGCGCTGGTGGCGACGGTGTGGCCGTCGTCAAAGGGGTCGGTGGAGGCGCCGCTGTAGCCGCTGAGGCCGGTGGTGCCGCTGACGACGCTCTCGCCGACCTGGCTGCCGTAGCCACCGCCCGCGCCGCCGTAGCCGGTGTCGAGGTGGCTGCTGGCGCCGCCATAGCCGCCGCCGAGGTCGGAGCGGTACGGGTCGCGGTCGTCGTGGTCGGCATCCATGTCGTTGAGGCGGGAGTAGGGCTCCTCGCCGTGGGGGGCGGTGGAAAAGGCGGCCATGTCGGGGTCAATGTTCTGGGCGTCGGGCTTGCTGCCGAGGCGGTCGTAGCCGGGCAGGCGGCCGTTGAACTGGTAGTACTTGAGGGTCCAGATGCTGATAAAGGTGGTGAGGCCGAAGAAGAGGCTGTACGGTGTGAGCAAAGAGGCAGAGAGGACGGGAAGAAGAGACAGAAACACGCACGTTTCAAAGACACCCAGGGCGACAATGGCCTTGCTTATGCCACAGCCCTTGCCGCACTTGTCGGCGGTGTTGTAGGCGGCCTGGGCGGCGAAAGCCGACAGCCAGAGCAGGCAGAACACAGCGTCGACGGCGACCATGACATGGGGCTCGGCGAAGCGGCGGGTGCGCGGGTACCGGGGGGCGCCGACGAGGTAGACCCAGGCCGGGAAGCTGAGGAAGCACTGAGGCCGTTAGCGAATGGAGGAGACGGGGGGTGGGTGTTGACTCTGGGACTGGGGAGGGAAACAGAGGGGGGGACGACGTACGACGGCAAAGGCCCAGCCGTTCTGGCCGTTGACCTTTGCATCTTTGGCGCGGAAGACGGCGATCTCGAGACACCAGCAGACGAAGGAAATGGCAATCTGGACGCTGTGGACGATGAGTTTGTAGAGCGGGATGCGCTCGGGGTCGAGCTCGAGCTCGTCGAACATGGTGAGGGGGGGGGGGAGGAGCAACGGTCCAGAGACGGAGAAAAGGTTGAGGAGAGGTCGGAAAGAGGGAGAAATGGAGTCGACACGGCGAGGAAAGCGGTCGGGGAAAAGAAGTCGGGGAAAAAAGTCGAGCTGAGGTGGACAGGATCGCAGACGGGGGCGTTTACGCAGGGCGAAGGATCAGGAGGCCAGCCAATCAGAGGGCGGCAAGCCAGAGACGCGGAGAAAACAGAGCGAGGGAGCGGAAAGCGTAAGAAAGGAACAAGAGAAGCAAGAAGAGACAAGGCCAGGCCCAGGAAAAAAAAAAAAAAGCCACCAGAGGACGAAGCGCGCAAAAAGCCAACCCAAGACGAGGCCACAAAAACGGGAACAGAAGCGTGCGTGGCTTCAGCAACTGGCCCAAAACGCGCGGCCGGGGACACTGTACACTGTTTTGGTCGGTTGCTACCAGACGCCCGCCCCGGGTCAGCCGTATGAGGGCGCTGTGGCGGAGCTGTGCGCCAAGCGGGTGGCGGAGCGCAGGGGCCAACGGGGGGGGACTTTTACAGCTTACGCTTCCTTACAGTGAGACGGAATCACGTGGCGTTGGTCAGCCGCTGAGTCATGCAACAGGAAGGGGGCGGCGTCCTATCGGACCGACAACGGAACGAATCCCGCCTTTTTTGTCGACGACGACCAAAATTTTCGGCAATGGAGGACGCAAGCAAGCCCGACGACGAGCGGACGGCGCTGCTGGGGGGTGTGCGGGGCGAGGGGAGTGGCCTCGAGAGCGACGGCTCGACCGCGGCCGCAAACACACCAGACAATAATGACGTTGATGACGGCTATCACGACGACGACGACGATGATGACCGCGCACCCCTTTTGTCACCAACCCCCGGCGCGGCCGACCCCGTGTCGCGCGGCCGCCTCGTGCTGACGCTCGGCACCGCCTACGTCGGCGTTTTTGTCGGGGCCGCCGACGCCAGCGTCATTGCCGCCCTCGCCGGGCCCATGGCCAGCACCTTTCGGTCGCTGCGCCTGCTGCCGTGGGTCGCCGCCGCCTACCTCGTGGCCAACGCCGCCTGCCAGCCCGTGTCGGGCCGCCTCACCGACATTGTCGGCCGCGGGCCGGGTTTGGTGGTCTCCAATGTGCTGTTTGCCGCCGGCAACCTCGGCTGTGGCCTCGCCCCCAATGCCGCCACCCTGCTCGCCGGCCGCGCCCTCGCCGGCGTCGGCGGCGGCGGCCTCATGGCCATTGCCACCTTTCTGGCCTCGGACCTCGTGCCGCTGCGCCGCCGCGGCGTCGTCCAGGGCGTCGGCAATATCGCCTATGCCGCCGGCAGCATGCTCGGCGGCGTGCTCGGCGGCCTGGCCGACCCCCTGTGGCCCGACCGCGCCTACGGCGGCTGGCGCCTCGCCTTTCTGGCCCAGGTGCCCGTCTCGCTCGTGTCGGCCGTGCTCGTGGCCGTGCTGGTGCGGCCGCCCAAGCGGGTGTCGCTTGTGTCTGCTGACTCAGCAACTGCTGACTCACCAACTCTTTCCCCCTCCACCACCTCCACCACCTCCACCACCTCCACCCCCCCCCCCCCCCCCCCCTCTCCCCCCTCCATCGACTACCCCGGCGCCGCCCTCCTCGTCGCCGCCCTCGTCCTCTTGCTGCTCGGCCTCAACGCCGGCGGCAACCTCGTGCCCTGGTCCCACCCCCTCGTCCTCACCGCCCTGCCCCTCGCCCTCGCCGCCGCCCTCGCCTTTGTCGCCTGGGAGGCCTGCGTCGCCCGCCACCCCATCATCCCCGTCCGCCTCGTCGTCCGCCGCACCGTGCTCGCCGCCTGTCTCGCCAACCTCTTTTGCACCGCCGCCACCACCATGGCCATCTTTTACGTCCCCCTCTACCTCCAGGTCCGCGGCCACTCCTCCGCCGACGCCGGCATCCATCTGCTCTGCTCCTCGCTCGGCGTCGGCCTCTCGTCCATCGCCAGCGGCCTCGCCATGAAGCGCTCGGGCCGCTACCTCCGCCTCGCCGTCGCCGCCCTCGCCGTCTTTGTCGCCGGCTTCCTCGTCGCCGTCGCCCCCCGTCTCGGCCTCGCCGCCCAAGACCCCCCCGCCTGGCCCCCCTACCTCTTTCTCTTTCTCATCGGCGCCGGCTACGGCGCCATGCTCACCGTCACCCTCCTCGCCTGCATCGCCTCCGTCGCCCACGCCCACCAGGCCGTCATCACCTCTGCCACCTACGCCTTCCGCTCCGTCGGCGCCACCCTCGGCCTCGTCCTCGCCGCCGCCGTCTACAACAACATTCTGCCCGCCCGCCTCTGGCTGCGTCTCGCCGACCGTCCTGGCGCCGCCGCCGAAATCGCCCGTCTCTGCGACGACCTCGCCGAGCTGCGCCATCTTCCCCCCGGCTGGCACCACGACGTCCTCCTCTCCTTCATGGACGCTTTCCGCGGCGTCTGGCTCACCGGCCTTGTCCTCGCCCTGCTCGGCCTCGTCTGTGTCTCCCTGATGGAGCAGCACACCCTGCACTCGACCCTGGACCGGCCGTAGTCTGTCGTGGTGTGCTACTTGGCGGCTAGATTGTACTACTGGCTGTCTAATACACCCGCGTCCATCACGTGACGTGTGAATCCTGTCCATTTCCCTGTCCATTTCCCTGTCCATTTCCCTGTCCATTTCCCGTCATAACTCTCAACGATCCCCCCTCCGGTGCATGGCCTGTAGCTTCGCATACAGCGCCTCCCGCTGCGCCCCCGGCCGCAACGTGTCGAGCGCCAGCCGCACGTCCACTTCGTCGCGTGGCGGCCGTCTGGGCACTCCATGGCTGCGACGTCGCTCTGTTCCATCACTCACGTTAAGTGGTCCCCGGCGCTCCTGCTGCGGCCTGACTGTTTCCCAGGCCGGCACCGGTACCCACCCCCAGTTCTCGTCGTATCCGTCATGTCGCGTCCTGTCGTCGCCACGGTTACCAAGGCCGCCATGCCTCGCTTTATTTGAAGGTTTCGCTCCATTTGCCCCGTTTGTCCATCCGCTGGCGTCTTGCCAACGCTCCGGTTGCGTGACCGCTGCACCAGTCGATGGAGGCCATCTTCGCGCTCCGGCGTATCCGTTTTCGTCGAGCGTGGAGCCGTCGTCGCCTTCTGCTGCAAAACAGTCGAGTCAGTATCTGAAGACAGCGTCACGGCCGACGGCGCCGGCGACGGCAGACGGCCGGTGGCGTCGATTCGCACGCGCTTGCGGGCCGCCGTGCCGGTCTCAGCTGGGCGCCCTCGCTTGCCCGCCGACTTGGCGGGAACCGGCGTCTGCTCTTGCGTCTGCTTGGGCGTTGCCGTCTTCTGGGGCGTCGCCTTCTGGGGCACTGCCTTTTTCGGCGTCGCCTTTTTCGGCGTCGCCTTTTTCGGCGTCGCCTTTTTCGGCGTCGCCTTTTTCGGCGTCGCCTTCTTCGTCGCCGCCACACTCTTCCCAGAACGAGTCGCCGTACCTTGTGTCCCTCCTCGACGCGTGCGCCGGCCCGTGTCGTCGTGCAGCTCGCTGCTCCCCCGCCGTCCGTTTGGCGAGGCCTCCTCCTCCTCGCTCGACGAGACCACCCCCCGCTCCGCCTGAAAGTCCGCGTCGCCGTCGTCCTTTCTGTGTCGGCCTCCGCTCTTCTTTCCCCTTTTCCCTCGGGTCTTGTCCCCCCCCTTTTCCCCGCCATCCTCGTCGTCCTCGTCGCCCCCGTCACCCCCGTTGGCCGCGCCCCCGGCCCCGTCCTCGCCATCACCCTCCCCCTCCACCCCCTCATCGTACCCCGACACATAGGTCACCTTGTTGCGGCGCCGCCCGCCTCGTCCCAGGACCTCCTTGTTCGCTGCCGCCAGCCGCGCCGCCTCGGCCTCGCGCTCCCGGATAATGTTGTCCCACACGCCCGCCATGGCGTCGTCTCCCGCCGCCGTCGCCACCTCGCTCGCCGCCCGGCCGCGCTCGCCCATCTCAATGTCGGCCGCCGCCAGCGAGCCCGTCTCGTAGGCCCACACCCGCGCAAACGAGAACTGCGACTCCGTCGCCTCCGCCGCCTTGTCGTCGCCCTCCACGTCCGCCGCCGACCGGTCCAGCAGCTGGTCGACCGCGGCGGCGTCGTACACAATGCGGTTCGCCTCTTCGCCGCTGAACAGCGCCGTGGCGCCGTACTTGAGGATCGACTCCAGGTCGTTGCCCGCGTTGTCGTCCGCGTCCATCGACTCGATCAGCGCGTGGTCCAGCGCCATCTTGGCCCGGCCGCCCTGCATGATCTTCTCCTCCACGCTGTCCTTGGTCACCAGCTGGAAGCACAGCACCCGCTTCTTCTGCCCGATGCGGTGCGCCCGCGAGAACGCCTGCATGTCCTGGTGCGGGTTGAAGTCCGGGTCCATCACGATCACCGTGTCCGCCGTCGCCAGGTTGATGCCCACGCCGCCGGCCCGCGTCGACAGCAGAAAGGCAAACAGCGGCGAGTCGGGCGCGTTGAACGCGTCGATGCGCTGCTGCTTCTCCATGCTCGACATGCTGCCGTCCAGCCGCTCGTACGGCAGCCCCAGGATCTGCAGAAAGTCCTCGGCAATGTCCAGCTGCCGCAGGAACTGGCTGAAGAGCAGCACCCGGTGGCCGCGCGCCTGCAGCCGCGGCAGCATCAGCCGCAGCAGCATCAGCTTCGACGACGCCTCGATCAGGTTCTGCGCCATCTTGTCGGCGTCGACGGCCTTTTCTTCGATCGCGTCGTTGTAGATAAACGGGTGGCACAGACACTTGCGCAGCTGCATCAGAATGTTGTTGAGGCTGCCGCGCTCTGCCGCGCGCAGCCGCGTCTTGGAAAAAATGGCCCGGATCAGCTCCGGGCTCTTGGCCATGATCGACTTGCACAGCTTCTCCTGCAGCACCGACATGCTGACCGGCACAATGATCTGCGCCATCGTCGGCAAGAACTTGAGCACCTCCGCCTTGGTGCGCCGCAGCAGGTACGGCCGGATCAGCGCGTGCAGCTCCGGCAGGTTCTCGGCCGTCAGCTCGCCGTACTGCTCGTCCAGCGCCGCCGCGTCGTTGCTGCTGTCGACAAACTGCAGCAGGTTGAACAGCTCGCGCTTGTTGTTCTGCAGCGGCGTGCCCGTCAGCAGCAGCCGGAACCCGATCCGCATCGACCGCAGCGCCAGGTACAGCAGGCTCTCGTCGTTCTTCAGCCGCTGTCCCTCGTCCACCACCAGCCCGGCCCACGTCACCGAGCGGAAGCGCTGGCGGGTCGTGTCGTCCTGGGCCGAGTCGTACGACATGATCACCACGTGTGCCCGAAGCTCGCCGGGCCCCTCGGGGAACAGCTCGTGGTTGTAGGCCAGCGCCTGCGCCTCCCGCCCGCCGTGGTACGTCACCACCCGCAGCCCCGGCGCCCACGTCTGAATCTCCCGTCGCCAGTTGCCGCACGTCGCGTTGGGCACCACCACCAGGAACGGCCAGCACCGCGGCTCCTCCAGCACCAGCGACGCCAGCAGCGCAACCACCTGCACCGTCTTGCCGAGGCCCATTTCGTCGGCCAGCACCACGCTCTTGCCCCTATAAAAGTTGAGGAGCAGCCAGTTGAGGCCTTCCATTTGGTACGGCATCAGCGTGCCGTGAGTCAGCCCTGCCGGCTGCGTATTCACCACTTCGAACTTTTTCCGATCGCGGAAAGCCTGGATGCGTTTGGCCATCGTCGCGCTGGTCTGTTTCGGAAAGTGCCGTCCCGCCAGGTACTCGTCGTAGGCCGCCGAGAACGCCTCCCAGCGCGGCCCCGTGTCGCGCCCCGGCGGCTCGTCCCACTCTGCCGCCTCGTAGCCCAGGCCCTGGAACTTGATCCACGCCGCCTCAATGTCGTCGATGCGCTTGCGGTCCTCCTCGAGCGTGATGCTCTTGGGCGCCCGTCGGCCGAGCTTGTATCGCACTCCCAGAATCACGTCCGCCCGGAGGTACGACTCGGGGATGGCCGCTGCCGCGTCGAGCGTCGCCGCCGGACCCTGGCCGTCTCCGCGTTTGGCAAAGGCCGACCGCATGGTCCCGTGCGTCGCCCCCCAGACCCACGCGCCCGGCTTCCACTCGCAGTGCGCGTACGACTGGCCGAGCCACTTGATGAGGTACTCGCGTTCGTCTTCGCGGAAGTCGGCCAGCCGGTTGCCCGTCTTGCCCGTCTTGCCCGTCTTGCCCGTCTTGCCCGTCTTGCCCGTCTTTTCCGTCTTCTCCGCCGCAGCCACCGCCTCGCTCGTCGGCCGCCACGCCACGATGGCGTCAATCTTGGCCGGCATCGCCAGACACTCGCTGCACTTCCAGTCGATCGAGTACTCGGCCAGCCGCTCTGCGCGCAGCTCTTCCGTGGTCGCCGGCTCCGGCCCGTCCTCGGTCTGTGGCGCCGGCAGGTGCTCAAAGTGGGTGGCCCGCCGACAGTGGTTGCAGCGGAAGAGCACATTGTCCGGCCGGTTGAGCAGCGCCTCGTCGACCGCCGTGACCGGGTCGACCCCATCGTTCTCCTGCCGCAGCTTCTCCTCCTGCTTGGCCGTGCGACGCTGCGAAAAGGCGGCACAGGCAGCGCCCGGCTGCTGGCAGACGCTGCAGGCCCCCAGGTCGGGGCTGTTGGGGTCGCGGGACCGCAGCAGGCCGATGCAGAAGCGGCACTGCAGCACAAACGAGTCCTCGGCCACCTTGGTCACCACATGGTCGCGGCCGCTGCGGCTTCCGAGACACACCTTGTGGTACACCAGCGAGCAGCCCTGACAGGGGATCAGCGGGCCCTTGTGAGCTGCCCGTCGCCCGCCGCCACAGCTGTCACACGTCGTCGCATGCACCTCGCCAAAGGCCCCGTCGTCGTCTGGCGACTGGAAATTCTCCTTGACGTTGACGACCCGCGGCGCCGTCGCCACCACCGACCGGTCGTCGTCCCCGTAGATGTCGTCGTCGTCGTCGTCGTCAAACTCTCCCCGGTCGATGATGCTGCGCACGTTCTTCGCCGCCCGGCTCGGCCGCTGGCGCACCACCAGCTCGATGGAGTCTTCCCGCACGTACCGGCTGCCGCTGCCCAGGCCCTTGCTGCGCCCTTTGCCGCCTCGGGCGCGTCGCCGCCGCCCGTTCATCGGAATGTCCGACGTGATGGCGAGCACAAACCCATCGTCGTCGCCTGCCAGCTCGTCCATATCATCGTCGGGGTGTGCAGCTGGCCGCCGCGACCGCAGCTGTCGGCCGCTGCCCGATGCCACGACCGGCGCTTCGTCCTCGGTTGCAGTCGTCAAGGAGGCCAGTCGCGAGCTGTGCCGCACGCCACTGTGAAGCATGTCAGTCAGCGACCGCAGTCGCCGGTTGGCGTGCCTGCTGTCGCCCCCGCCTTGCCGCGTCACGCTCGTCGCGTCCGTCAGCTCGTCGTAGTCCGTGATGTCCTGGCGGTCGGTGTCCATGTCGGAGGAATCGTCCCGAATGTGACGAGTCTTGCGTCTTTTAAAGAGCTTGCGTCCGTCGGGATATCCCTGGTCAGAGTGCTCGGCCTCGTCTTCTTGTCTAAAGCGATGCAAAGCGCGCTCGCCGTTGGGGAGGCCGACGAGTGCGCGGGTGTGAATCTGGCCAGTCAGCTTGGGCAGGGAAGATGTAGGACGCCGTGTCGGAAGAAAACAGACTGAAGACTGCGAGCGCCGGTAGAAAGACCACGGCCTTGGGGCGAATCGGGACGTTATAGGACGAAGGGGAGTGGTGATGTTTGGAGTTGTAGGGGGAAGAAGAGAGGGGGGCTGAAGGAGATATAAACAAAAGTCAAGAAAGACCTCTTACAGCGGACCTGACGTGGGCTACACGGACAGGCGAGGCTCGGCTGAGCACGGGGATGGTGAGGCGGGAGTAAGACGGGAGTGACGGGCAGTGACAGCCGGGGAGAAGCAAGTGCCATTCTTACCTCGCGTAGCGTTCCGTCGTCACACTCAATCTCAAAGCGGCCGTTGCCCCGGGCCCTCCGCAGCACAGTCGCCACATAGTCGCTGGGCGGGAGGGTGGCATACTCGGCGCGGCGGGGGACGGGCAGCGGCGAGATGACGACCCGGAGTGAGGGGTGGACGAGAGGCGGTGTCTGCCGGCTGCCGGCGGGTGTGCCAGACGCGGAAGTATGAGTGTCTGGGATAGTCTCGGAATCGAGCCTGACGACATCTTGGTCTTTTGCGTCACTGTCGTGCACTTTGTGAACTTGCTGCATCGATGTGTCGCTCTGCTCGCGCTCCGTCGGCGCGGTGTGCTCGGTCTCGGCTTTCTCGACGGTCTGCAGGATGGATTCCTGGAGCCGTCCCTCGAGTGGCGTCTTTGACTCGTCTTCGTTTGCTTCGGCCACCTCGTCCACCTCGAGCCCCACCGGGCTGCGGAGGCCGTCAAAGTCGACAGCCCCAATCCAGTCGGCGGTGGCGGCGTCGTTTTCGTAAAAGGAGGATCGGTCGCGGCCGTCTTTGATGTCGGCCTTGAGGTCGTAAAATGGGTCGTAGTCGAGCGGCTCCAAAGGCTCGTCATCGGCGGCGCCGCCAGTTTCGTTGGCGGGAGCCATTGGGTCGATGGGTGGCAGCGCTGCGCGGGAGCTGCTTCGTTTCCGTTTCAGCGGTGCCGCGGCGGCCACGGCGATGCATGGAATAGGAGAGGAGATGGAAAAGTGCAAGTGAGAAGACGCGATTTTCGTGTCAAAGACACCGATTGCCTCGACAAAGACTTGAGGAAGTCGCGATGCGTGTCTCGTGGAGAATTGAGAGACGCGAGTCGCGATCGCTTTAGTGGAGCCCCACTTTATTTTTCCAAAAAAAAAAATCTCAAAACCTCTGTGCACTTGGACAAGTGATGGACAGCAGGCTCACAAAATCAGTGCAGGCAGGGTTTTGCACGGACAACGAGCGATGCGCCCATTTTTGAGCAACGCAGTGCCGATGCGGCCGGCGCCCTCGGCGGCGCTGGCCCAGCTGGTTCGCAGCGGCCACGGCGTGCGTCCGACGGCAACAACGGCGGCTGCCGCATTGGCACGGCCGTCGTCCATGTCGGCCATTGTTCGGGGCGTGCGGCGAACGTTTCGGGACAACGGTGACCAGCCGAGGACGGCGGAGCAGCGCCAGCAGCGGCCGCCGGGGTACGACCGGCGGGTGGCGTCGCGGGTCAGCGAGCGGCGGTTGTTACGGGAAGCGTCGCCACGGCCGACGTACAAGATTTTACGCGGGAAGAAGGACGTGACGGAGGATCCGGTGCCCGAGACCAAGTCGCGCCAGTCGCGCTTCTTTGACCCGGAAGACTCGTTTGGCAAGAAGAGCGTGGTGTACCAGTTCAAGACGGGGCAGCTGGAGGCGGAGGTGCCAAAACCGCAACAGACACCCGACACCCGCCCACCAGGTCTGGTTCTCAAAAAGGGCAGGCGGCAG
>RQWE01000503.1:0-10858 GCA_004028395.1 Leptographium galeiforme
GGGGGGGGGGGCTGATGATAGTAAAGGGGGGGTCGAGAAGATCTGGATGACACTCACGCTCCTGCTCGAGCTTGTCGAGCCACGTGATGGGTGCCATGTTGAGGGGTGGGGAGGTTGCGGTAGAGGAGGTGGAGGTGGTTGTGATGGAGGTGGTGCTGTTGTGGTGCGTTGGATGGTGATGCTGGTGATGCTGGTGATGCTGATGAGTTGCTGATGATCTTGGCAGTAGTGGTCCGTTTGCTTTCTCATTCAATCTGACCTCAAATGTGCTCCCCAACTCGACACAGGGAAAGACGCAGCTTTGTAGGCGGTCCCAAGGGGTCCTGCCTTCCGTATACGGACGTGCCCTGCACCACGGGCCCCACGGCCCTGCACAGTTCGCGCGTCGCCCTGCACAGGCCCGTGGCACGGCCAACGCACCACGGCCCCACCGGCCCTGCACAGGGCCCTGCGGGGAAAGAGGCGTGGTGGCTCTGTGCAGGGAACGTTGGGCTCTGCACAGAGCCCGACCGTGGGGCGTGGTCCCGTGCAGGCGATCGCATGCGGGGCAGGAACGCGCACGGTGGCCAGGGTCGATGGACCCACTGCCTCGTGGAGATGGACCCGCACAATCTGGGGAGAAGAGGGGCGACGACGCAAGAGACGCCACGGCCAATGCGAAATCGCCAGACTCGTGTTGTTGGCGGTGGCCCGGTTGGGGCGAGAGTCCCGAGTTTGCAGAGGCCAAGAGTCGCACACCGTGCTCCGTCGGCCACGGTTCGCTCAAGCTGTTTTTCCTTTTCCTTTCCCCCTCCTCTTCCTTTCCCTTCCCCCTCCTCTTCCTTTTCCCCCCCTCCTCCTTCTCCCCCTGTCGGCCATGAGGCGCGCTCGCATATAAAGGGCCGACGTGTTCGTCCGCGGCGTCGGCATTGGGTCTCGTCAGGCTTCGCCTACACCGTGACCCATCTCCCCAACCTCGTTCATCTCGCTCACCTCGTTCACCTTACTTCCATCCCCCCCATGGCCAAACTCGACGCCGAGGACGGCGCGTCCTTTGCCCATGCCGAGCACACGCAGCACGCCCTCTCGCAAAACGACGAGGCGCGGTAGGTGTAGACCGAGTACCGGCCTCGTATCATCTGCTCACTGACCCCCCCCCCCCCCCCCCCCCCCATCAGCGTCACCAACCCCCTCGCCGGCCTCGACCGCGCCACGCTGCGCGCCCGCGTCGAGGCCTTTTGCGACGAGCACGGCTTCGCCGACCAGCACGACCTCTTTTACCGCGGCGCCCTGGCGGCCCAGCACCCCGGCCGCGCCGACTGGGCCGCCCTGCCCGAGCTGACCGCCGACGACCGCCACTGGCTGGGCCGCGAGACCACCCACCGCTGGCACCTGCCGCGGCCGCTGTACTATGCCATTGCCCTCTGCTCGCCCGGCTCCGCCATCCAGGGCTGGGACAACACGGGCGCCAACGGCGCCAACCTGTCCTTCCCGCAAGAGTTTGGCATCGCCGACAACGAGTGGCTCAAGGGCTGCATCAACTCGGCGCCCCGCTGGCTCATGAAGCAGCGCCGCTACCCCGACGCCTTTGCCGCCCTCCTGCGCCTCCGCAACGCCCCCGTCCAGGCCGCCCGCGAGCTCTACTACGCCCACTCCCAGGTCGAGGCCGAGCAGGCCGTCTTTGCCGCCGCCGCCTCCGCCGCCTCGTTGCCCCGCCGCCTCGCCGACCTCGTCGCCATCCCCCGCCTGCGCCGCGCCCTCGCCGCCAGCGCCTGGATCGTCGTCTCCCAGCAGTTCTCCGGCATCAACGTCATGGCCTTTTACTCCTCCACCATCTTTAGCGACGCCGGCTACGACACCCGCAGCACCCTGCTGGCCTCGCTCGGCTTCAGTCTCATCATGTTTGTCTTTGCCTTTCCCGCCCTCTACACCATGGACACCTTTGGCCGCCGCAACCTGCTGCTGCTCACCTTTCCCAACATGGCCTGGTGTCTGCTCGCCGCCGGCCTCTGCTTCCTCATGCCCGCCGACCACGCCGCCCGCGTGCCCGCCATTGCCTTTTTCATCTACCTCTTCACCGCCCTCTACGGCCCCGGCATCGGCCCCATGCCCTCCATTTACTTTTCCGAGTCCTTTCCCCTGTCCCACCGCGAGCTTGGCGGCGCCGTCACCATCTCCATCAACAACGCCGTCGGCAGCGCCCTCACCCTCTCGTGGCCCGCCCTGCTCGCCAAGATTGGCGCCACCGGTGCCTTTGGCTTGTATGCCGGCCTGAACATGGTCGCCTTTACCGGCATCTTGCTCATCGTCCCCGAGACCAAGTACGTTGTCCTTGCTCCTGCCTCCTGTCTCCCCACATCCATGGCCTTCCGCTCACACTCCAGGCAACGCACGCTCGAGGAACTCGACTTTATCTTTGGCGTGCCCACCCGCCGCCACATTGCCTACCAGCTGGGCACCTGGCTGCCGTGGTGGATCCGCCGGTATGTGCTGCTGCAGAGGAACGCCAAGCTCGCGCCGCTGTATCAGCTGGAGGGGGTGGCTGCGTGAGGAGGGTGTCATAGTCGTAGATTCCTGTTCGTCATGGAGACATGCAAACAGGGCGTCTGCCACTTGTACCGTATTTGCACTGTGCGAGAACCGTACATTCACTGTCTGGGCACGGCCCGTATTCCCACTGCTCGATTTGCTAGCTTCGAAATAGCTTCATCCGCTGCGCACCTTGTTGCACGACAACACATCACCATGCAGGCCGACCAGGCCGCGGCAGGCCGCGCGACGCCGCCCGCGACGGCGACCGTTGCGACAGCGGCACCGACAGCGGCATGGGCCCCGGCACCGCCATCGGCTGCGCCCCCGGGCCGCCCCAGCTTTGTCTTTCCGCACCACTACTTTTTCCCGCCCATGTTCACGCTGCAGCCCAACGTGGCCACGCGGCGCGCCCAGATGGACAAGTGGTCGGCGCTGGTGCTGGCCTACTGCCAGCACTACCGCATCTTCCAGCTCGTGCTGGGCGGGCCGACGGCCGCACAAGGGTCCGAGGGACCGGTGCGTCTCGGCGAGGGGGAGGCGGGCGTGACGGACAATAACTCTGCGGAAAACGACGTGCCGCGCAGCGTGCCGTACTACGCGCCGGACCTGTTCCACAACCAAAAGATAGACCGGGCGCTGTCGCCGGCGGCGGCCCGCGAGGTGATGGAGGCGATGCGGCAGGCCGGGCGGGCCGAGTGGGTGGGCGACGGCGGATCGTCGGCCGATCGCCCTACAAGAGGCCCCTCTTCTGCCTACGTGTACTGGAAGACGCCCGAGGAGTGGGCCGCGCTGGTCGACAGCTGGGTCGACGACACGGCCCAGCGCGGCTCCGTGCTGACGCTCTACGAGCTGACGGCCGGCGACGCCACGCGCGGCTCCGAGCTGCACGGCCTCGACCCCGTCGTGCTGCAGCGCGCCCTGGCCGTCCTGGTCAAGCGCGGCCGCGCCCAGGTCTTTGGGGCGTCGGGGTCGCAGGGCGTCAAGTTTTTCGGGTAGCGTGTGGCTTGTGGTGGGAGTTACTGTGCTGTGGCGGGGACAGATTGTGGTTTTAGTGGTTTTAGTGGAACGGTCCGCTCATGTCTCGCTAGAACACTGGTTTCAGGCTCTACTGAGCCGTACTGTCATTATACGGTACTTTAGCCTGTCTTGCGCATCTGCACAGGCAACCCAACACCTAGAATGCATCGCCTGTTTTTCCCATTCTTTCCTTTCCCGTCTTCCCTCCTCGTTTCCCCGTCTTTTCTCCCTTTCCCCTCTTCCTCCCATTCCCCTCTTCCTCCCTTTCCCCTCTTCCTCCCTTTCCCCTCTTCCTCCCTTTCCCCTCTTCCCCCCCCCCCCCTACTCAAAAAACGTCCGCGCCAGATAGTGCTCGTCAAAAACCACCTCCTGCCGCATCGCCACGTCCAGCAGCCAGTCCGGCGCCACCACCCGCGGCTCCATCCGCCCGTCGCGCGCCATCTGCTCAAACCGCGTCCACAGCGCCCGTTCCGCCGGCGCCGCGCTCGTCAGCAGGTACACCGGCTCCGGCGGCCCCTCGTCGCCCTCGTCTGCCGGCGCCGGCCGGATCGTCGTCCCGCTGTGGGCCCGGTACGTCTTGAAAATCGCCCCGTTGGCCTCGGCAATCTCCCGGTAGCTCGCGCTGCCGTTCTTAATGTCCGCCACACAGTACACCACCACGTTCCACAGCAGTCGCCCCCGGTTCGCCCGCGCCCGGCCCAGCGCCCGGCTCAGCGTCACCCGGAACCGCTCCTCGCCCTCCGTGTCCTGCAGCACGTAGTCGGCCGGCCGCAGCAGCTTCCCGCCCTCCAGCACGTCCGTGATGTACTGCGCGTTGATCACCTCCGGCCCGCGTGCCAGCGTCTTGAGAAACTTCATCGTCCGCACCAGACACGGCGCCGCCAGATAGTCGCACGGCTGGCTGTCCTGCACGATCTGGATCCCCAGCTGTCGCAGCTTCCGCCGGTCCGTCTCCTCCTTGCTGCTGCTGTGCACCCACCGCTGGTACCCCGTCAGCACCACGCGCATCGTCACCGGGGGCAGCGAGGGCCGCGACCTCTTTGCCGCACGCCCTCCTTCCTCCTCCGCCTCCGACGACGAGCTGCCCGTCTCCTCCGCGTCCGGACTCGGCCGCTTCTTGCTCGGCTTTTGCCGTTCCCGATCCACCATGTCGGCCGCCCGCTTGCCCCCCCACGGCCCGTGGCCATCGCGCCCGCCCCGTTTCTTCTCCTTCTCGTACAGCGCAATGTCGGGCGCCAGACCGTGCAGCTTCGAAAGCGCCTTGTCCTTGGCGCTGCGGCTCGCGCTGGACACCACCATCGGCGTCCCCTCGTTCTCCTTGTTCTCCTTGGTCGCCTTTTCGCTTCGGCGACCCGCTCGCGAGGGCGTCGCCACCTGTCGTGGTGGCCGCCGCGGCAGCGTGGCCGCCGTCGCGGGCGACGCCGTCGCAGCTGGCTGTGCCTCGTCCGTCTTCGTCCCCGTCTTCGCCCCCGTCTTCGCCCCCGTCTTCGCCCCCGTCTTCGCCCCCGTCTTCGCCCCCGCCTTCGCTTCCGCCTTGACCTGCTCGTCGACCTCCATCTCGGCCTCCGATGCCTCCGACGCTGTCTCGTCATTGTCCATCTCCTTTTCGCCCTCGACTCCGTCTGCCGCCTGCAAGTCCTTCTGTGGCACCGCCCGGTCGACCCCTCCCTCCTCGTCGTCGCCGTCACTCAGATCCTCGTCTCCCCCAGGGTAGAATTGCGCCCGCAGCCGCGCCTCGTCCAAGAACGTCTGCCCAATCACCTCGCCCAGGTTCGTGCGTGCTGGAAAGGTCGTGTACCGCGGGTTCGTCACGCTCTGCACCTCGCACCGCGCGTAGCTCTCCTCGATCCACAGGTGGTTCACCATCAGCACGTTCCAGTCCCGGGCCGCCTCGCACTTTTCGCTGTTGTCGCGCGCCGTGATCAGGTGCGTGTTGTCCATCCGCATCGACTTGGTGAAGCGCGCCCCCGCCGCCACCACCAGGTTCTCCAGGTACATGCGCGCCTCGCCGCCGTAGTTGGACAGCGTGATGATGTAGTCCTCGAAGCCCTGGATCCCATTTCGCGGCACCGGGTAGTGCAGCGGTCGCCGCAGCGGCGAGCACCACTCGTTGTTCGTCACAATGTGGAACAGCCACGCCAGATTCCCCACGTCCTTGCCCGCCTGCGCAGCCCGCACGTAGTCTGCGCCGTCGCGGTACTGGCAGATGAACATGTCGCAGGCCGCCACCGCCCCGTCGCCCTCCACCACCCGCCCACCGCCACGCCGGATCAGGTCCACCACGATGGCCCGGAAGCGCCGTCCCACGTTCAGGTCCGCCGACAGCATCACCTTCTTGTTCTGGAACACGGTCAGGTTGCTGCGCCACCCCTGTCGCTCCAGAGTCGGCAATGCCTCTGGCACAGCCGACACGGCCCCGTCCAGCTCCTGGTTGTCCGGGATCGGAATGCTGTCCGCCTCCTCGTCCTCGCCCGACCGCCCCCGCAGGATGGGCGGGTCCGGCAGCAGATAGGGCGTCTCGTCAATCCTCTTGCCCAGCTTGAAGCAGTCGTCGAACCAGTGTGGCAGCACGACCTTGCAGCGCAGCTTCTTGGCCACGGCCTCCTGGCACTTGGGGTGGTCCATGGAGAGCGCGCAGATGTGAGTGGTCAGCCGGGTCAGATCCTTGGACTCCATGCCGCCAAGTGCCATGGTCGCCCCCGTGATGGCTTCCTTGTCGCCCTGGGGAATGTCGGCGCACGTCAGGTTGACGGTGGAGAAGATCATGCGCGGGTCCGGTGAGAAGGGCCGGATCTGGGACAGCTTCTCGCGGCTCAGGGAGTGGGTGATCCACGCCGCCGTCACCACGGGCAGCATCATCTCAATCGCCCGGCCGTACTGCTCAAAGTCGATCGAGTTGGCCACAATGTGCGTTGCCTTGTCCAGGGGAAGCCGGCCGTCGGATTCGGGGTCGAGTGCCACGCCGCCATATTTTTCGACCGTCCTGGCCAGCTGCTTCGTTCAGTACGCGTGGACCGGGCCCGGTCCGGACAAGAGAGGCGGCCACTCACCTCGGCGATCGTCTTTGGAAGCAGAGATCGACTCGGGACAAAGGCAAATTGGCACGAGCCAAAGACGCTTTTTGCCCCGTCCTTGGTCGCCATTGTCAGTGTAGCGGTGGATATGGAGGGTGAAGGAATTGGGTGGGCGGAAGAGAGTCGCCGGTGCAGAGGACAAGTCGGCTGCGGACAAGTCGGCTGCTGTTGGGAAAAGGCTGAAGCCAGAGATGGCGCGAGTCTGTATTCTGCTGACACGCTAAAAAGGCGACGCGAACGCGATTGCTGCACGCGAAAGCCCCGCGACCGTCACGTGACGGTAATGGGCGCGAGGCTTTGGGCAGGCAGGGACAAAGCCATGGCATTCGTAGTGGTATGTTTCTGGTGCGAATTGCCCGTACTCGTACACTGGCTTGCAAGATAGGAGTACGCGTGGTAGCGACGGCCTTTCGATACAGATGGTCCTTGCTGACTTTTTGCTCCCGAGAGGGTCATGGTCTTTCTGTTCAACACAACAACGTCGTCCTGACACAAGATTCCGCCGTACCACGGCCGAGTCCGAGTACTCACATAAAGGAGATTTGATGACACCTGCATTCTGCTCATACTGGAACAGGGCAATCTGGGGTTGACGGATGTCGGCGGCGATCGGCTGCAACGTCACCGTCGCGTCTGCGCGCGCCATTGGCTCGTCTCGATGTTGCCGGTCTTTAGGGCGAGGGCCTAAAACGGAAGCCGCATGGGGGCTGACATTTGCCGGTCCCCTCCACTATTTTCCCCAACCTGATGCTGCTAGCGGCGGTGCGATATGGTACCTCGGCTCTTCTCCCCTCTTTCTGGGCAACCTTTTGGCGGGAAACGACAGCTGGTTGTCTGAGTTTGGAGCCGACATTAGTTTGTGCTAGGCTGCCGACGGTTTGTAGTGCGATTGCTGGTTCTTAAGGGAGTTTAACTGTAGGGAATTGCTTGTCTTTTGCGCTGTTTCATGATCTTCTGTTGCTGTCTGATGCTGTCTGTCCCTTTGTGTACGCATTTTTCTTCGCCATGTCTGAGCAGTTTTTCGACGTCCAGGAGCGCGAGTTCGACGGCCAACACATTCGCGAATATCCTCGAGCGACGGCCCACCACCAGGAAGAGGTGCTGCGCGTGACGGCCAAGCAGTACACGCCCAAGAGCAACCGACAGCCGCAGCCGGGCGATGTGACGATCATTGGGGCCCACGCCAACGGATTCCCCAAGGAGCTGTACGAGCCGCTCTGGGACGATCTGCTGGTGCAGGCCGAGAAGCAGGGGTTCCGGATCCGCAGCATATGGATTGCCGACGTGGCGTGGCAGGGCGAGAGCGGGCGGCGCAACGGGGCGGTGCTGGGCAATGACCGTGGGTGTTTCTGTCCGGACGGAAGACGTCGTTGTGGCGGCTAACAGAGCGTCTAGCATCGTGGTACGACCACTCGCGCGACCTGCTGCAGATGGTCAACACGTTCCGGGCGGAGATGCCGCGGCCGCTGGTGGGCGTGGGCCACTCGTTTGGCGGCACCATCATGACGTATCTGTCGCTGATGCATCCGCGGCTGCTGTCGTCGCTGGTGCTGCTGGACCCGGTGCTGAACTTCCAGCCGTCGGGGCCGGCGTTTGGATTCAGCCCGCTGGCCATGTCGTCGGTGCGGCGGGACCTGTGGCCGTCGCGGGCGGCGGCGGCCGAGGCGTTTGGGCGCAGCGCCTTTTACAAGGCCTGGGACAAGCGGGTGCTGGACGCGTGGGTGACGTATGGACTGCACGACCTGCCGACGCGGCTCTATCCGGGGGACGGCAAGACGGACGCCGACAAAGACGCCAAGAGCCCGCCGGTCACGCTGGCCACGACCAAACACCAAGAGGTCTTTACCTTTTTGCGGCCGGTGATGCAGGGCGTCGATGCGGACGGGAAGCGTGTGTTCCGGCGGGATCGGCTGCCCGACATTAGCGACGAGAACCTGGCGCTGATCCAGTCGACGGGCAAGCTGTACCGGCCCGAGGTGCCCAACACGACGCACCAGCTGCGCCACGTGCGACCGGGCGTGTGCTACGTGTTTGGAGGACTCAGCCCCATGTCGCCGCCGAAGCTGCGGCGCGAAAAGATGGAGCTGACGGGCGCCGGGGTCGGCGGCAGCGGCGGGGCTGCGGCGGGACGGGTGCACCAGGTCGTGCTGGAGACGACGGGCCACCTGGTGGCCATGGAGCAGCCCACGGTGTGCGCCGAGGCGGCGGCGGCGTGGATCGGCAAGGAGATGGCGCGGTGGCGCGAGGAAGAGGCCGAGCTGGCGACGTGGTGGCAGCGGACGGACAAGCAGAAGCAGGAGATGGACGAGGAGTGGCGCAGCTTTATTGGGCCGACGCCGCGCGACGCGAAGCTGTAGTTGTAGAATTAATTTGTGAGGTATAGTACCTGATTACCCTGAAATTTGAATTTGAAGCTTGAAGTCTGAAATCTGAAATGAAATTCAAAGTCTGAAACGTTCTATGGCCGTCCTGAAATGCGTATGGAAATCATGGCCCGTCGCCGGCGTCGTCGCCGTCGTCCCCGGGCACCCACACGAGCAGGCCGTCCTTGTCGGACTTGAGGCCCTCGGTGGGCAGGATGCGCAGGACCTTTTGAAAGTACTTGTCGCGCACGACCAGCGTGGGGCGGATCCAGGCGTGGCGCACGAGCGGCAGCAGGCGGTACGTCTGGGTGCGGCGCGAGACGGGCAGCACGTGGACGGTGGTGAGCTTGGCGCCGGCAAAGGCGAACTCGGTCGAGGGCTCCATGGTGAGGCCAAAGGTCAGAAAGTGGCTGGAGGCGTTTTCGATGGTGAGCGTGAGCGTGACGAGGCCGGCGGGACGGCCGCCGCCGTGGGCGACGGAGGCGAGCACGCGCGGCTCGGTGCCAAAGATGGCGAGGCGGGGGACGGGCAGCGTGGTGGTGTTGATGGGGGAACAAGAACAAGGGTCCGAGGACTCTGACTCGGCGGCCGGCCGCTGCCAGCGCAGCACCAGGGCCACGTCGAGGCTGGCGGGGTCGCGCTGCTCGAGGGCGGCGCGCCGCACGTCGAGATCGAAGCGGACGTCGGCGGCCGTCTGCGGGCGCATGAGGCGGCCGGGCCCGGGGAGTGTCTGGGTGGCGGTGGCGGTGGCGGTGGCGGTGGCGGTGGCGTCGGGCCGTCGCGTGCTTTGACACACAATCCCCGGCAGCGGCCGCACGGCCAGGTCGACCCCGACCAGGTGCAGGTCCGTGGCCGCAAACGACGAGTAGCGCGCCACCAGCGTCCAGGCCTGGGCGAGTCCGCGGGCGCCCTGTTTTGGGGTGTCATCGTCATCGTCAACGTCATCACCACCGAGACCGTCGCTGTCAAACAGACTCGGCCACGGCGCCGCGTGTCGCCGCGGCAGCAGGTCGTAGCTGGCCTCGAACGGGTTGGTCACGCTGATGCGCGCCGCCAGCGTCTGCGTCACCGGCGTGGCCGGGTCGTCGACGAGGTGGTAGACGGCCCGCAGCGCCACGTCGACGGCGGCGGCGACGGCGATGGGGGTCACGTGCACGACCAGACGCACAGTGCGGCCAGCCGCCACCACGCCCAGCGACACGGCCCGGAGCGACGACTCGCCGCGGCCGACGGGCGCGGTCTCGACGGCGTCGCCGTCGGCGAGCAGCGTAAAGGCGGGCAGCACGTCGCCGTAGAGCACGACGTCGAGGTGCACGTCGGCGGCCGTGTCCTCGGCGTTGCGCAGGGCCACGGCCAGGTCGATGGGCTCGTTGGTGTAGTAGTGGACAGTGGTGGCCGCGGCCGGCGACGACGACACGGCCGACGACGTCGACACCGGCCGGGCCGCCGCGGCGGTCGGAGACGGAGACGCAGACGCTGGCGGCACCAGCAGCTGCAGAGCGAGCTTGGGCGGACGCGGCAGCACGTGCAGGGCGACGCCGCCGTCGGCTCTGGGCAGCACGACATGCGCCGTGGCCGAGAGCCGCCAGGCCGTGGACGCAGCGCCGGCCAGGCCGGCCGAAAAGGGCACGACCAGACGCAGCGTGTAGGCGGCGCAGCGGTAGTGCAGCTCGGCGGCGACGGCGCGGGCGTCGCCGGAATCGCGCAGCGGAATGGCCATCTCCCAGACGGCTGTCGACTGCGGCGGCAGCACGAGGCGGCCGGCGCCGCGCAGCTCCGTGTCGTCCTCGTCCAGGGCGACGACCGCAAAGGCCGTGTTTTGCGTGTTTTGCGTGTTTTGGGTCCGAGAGGTCGTCGCCGCGCCGTCGTCGTGCCGCAGCACCACCGGCTTGA
>RQWE01000504.1:0-11236 GCA_004028395.1 Leptographium galeiforme
AGGAGCTTTATAGCTAGCGTTAGTAATGTTTAATCGGTCTTTAACAAGCCTAAGAAAAGTAGTTGCATCCTCTCTTCCTTACTCTTACCTTTTTAAGGGGATTAACTAGATAGTAACTATCCCTAGTTAATTGCTGTTTACTCGTTTAAAGCGTTATAGCGTTTTATTACTTTAATAGGATTAAGGCTAATTACTAGCTGCTAGTTTTTAAAGATTATGCTACTATACAGGGTTGCATTGTTACCGTGTATAAGGGTAAACTTCGTGTTTAAAATAAAAGGTATGCTAAGTAGGATTAGGTTTATACTGCGTCGTTCTTAAAAGACGAAAAAGTATGCTATAATAAGGAACCCTTTAATTTATACTAGTCTTTAAGCTTCCTTAATAAATCTCTCTTTTAATCCGTACACTCCTTAGGATGTTACCGTCGTTAGCGTTACTACTAAGTTAGCACTCCTTACGGTGTTAATGCTAATTGTGTTTACTTAAGAGCCGCTGTTTATAATTGCTTTTATAACCGTCTTATTTAAATTTGTTAGTCTAATATTAATAAGGATACGTAGTAGTTTTATTAGACGCGTAGGTTTCTTAAGTATAAGAGTCCTTTAATTAGATAAGACAGGTAACACCTTATAGGTGTTTATAATTAGATTTATCTCCGCTTCCTAGCTATAGGTGTTAAGGATAAGGGATCCGTTTGTTTTGTCGTCTTTTATCTAAAGCTTTAATATTGTATTAATGGCTAGATAAAGGACTTTTGCCTTTATAGGTTTTAGCTAAACACGCCCGTTCTTATTAATGTATACTGTGCTTTTTACTATAATAGTAACGTTAGCGAAATATGTTAAAAGGTAGGCTGTAATCGGCTTGCTAAGCTTTGCTAGTTTAAACATTATAACTTTAACCTTTATGTTTAGGATATTGTTTATAACTTCCTTAACGCGTAAGGGCCGTACTAGTCTTGTTAGCCTAGCCTTGCCCTTTTTAGTAGTTTTCTTTCTGCTCTCTCCCGTTAGTTATGTTACTTTTAGTATATAGCGTAGTGTGTGTAAAATCTAATTAGGTTCTAGTCCTATAGACTTAGAATTTTTAGGTAGCGTTAGGAGCGGCTCTATGTAGGTTTATAGTACGTTTATAAAGATTTTATCGTCGTTACTAGTTTCTACGTCCTTAAAGCGTACTCTCTTGTTTATAGTAAGATTAGTCTTTACCGTTATTTTAAACAGTGTTAGTATACATTTTATAATGCTACGTAGGCTAGGCTAATTGTATAGTAATAGGGCGAGGAAGTTAATGTTATATAAAGTTTAATTGTATTTTATAAGCTTAATAGTATTAACTTTTACTACAGGCGCTAGGGCGATTAATTAAGGAATGATCAGGCCGTTCTAGTTCCTTATAGTAGAGAGGTAAAGCATACTAACGTCTACCCTAATGCCTTACGCTATTACTCTCGCTATTCCTTCCGCTCCTTCCTAGTCTAGGTGCTGTGTAAGCAAAGACTAGACTACGTTTTAAATGCGCTTAATCTTCTTAAAACGATAAAACAGGGCTTTTAGTACATCTTTACTACGCGTAGGGTCCTTAATGCTAATGTATAGCCTGCGCTCCTTAGGGACGTAAAACGAAATTAAGTAGCTTTCGTCTTATTAAGCCTAATCGCAGTTATACATTTAATGCCTTAGGTTATTATAGTAAAAGTAAATTCTAACGAATTCTATATTTTATAGTGCTTGCTTTAGGCCTTAGTATCTCTTGCTACGGCTACTATATCCTCCTCCTTAGTTATACCTTTAGGGCTAGTACCCTTGCTATCCTCCCCCTTAATAGTTAACGTTAGCGTATTCGTTTTATATGCTATACTAAAGGTGCTAATTAGCTTACTAGTTAGAGTAAGGGTTTTAGGAGGAAGGCTAACTAGTCTGCGGTTATAATGTTTTTAATTAGTTTTAGACGGTAATAACTGCTTTAATTAGTTTAGTCTAATTAATGCTTATCTCCTTAAATTTCCTAATAAGAGCATTAAGACCTGTGTTGTTTAGAGCTGCTAGTGCTATAGTAGGTAGCGTAGTTATAGGTTCTTAGCTAGTTAGGACGAGTGTAGGTAGCAGACTAGGAGCCGTAGCAGCGGGTTAAGTTGTCTTAGTCTAAGTTTAGGTTTTTAGGGCGGGCTAATTAGAGTTGTTATCGTCTAAATTTACTTCGCCGTGGTTAAGGCGTAGTGCCTCTTGCTTAAGGAAGTTTTTAATAATAGAGTTAAATTCTTTAAACGAGGTGTTTTTTAGGTCTTTTACGTTAAGCTTGCTAATAGCGTAAAAGTGCTAGGAGGCGTCCTTTAAGAGCTTTTTAATAAGGCGTTTTGTATAAATTATTATGCTTGCCTTCGTCTTTACCTTATATAAAAGACCTTTAAACTTTCCTAGTGCTTTAGCGAGTTAAATCGGATTAAAGGGGAGGTCTTTAGCAAGCTAGTCGTTAATGTAAGACTAGGGGTCCTTGCTATAGCGCGGGTCTTTAGACTAAAAGTACTCCTTTGTCTTTTTTATAAATGTTGTTTACGTAGTAGCCTAATCGGTTTTTAAGATAGTTTTAACAATGTCTTTTACCTAGTTTTTAACCTTTTCTATACAGTAGTAGGGGAATTGCTTAACCCGATCGATTTTGCTAAGGTAGGCTTGGCTAGCGTAAAAGTTAAAGGTATTAAAGTAGTTTGTTACGCTTTTCCTATTAAAGATCTTAAGTCTATCTTTTTTAGGTAGGGGCATAGTTACTACTAGCTAATAAACGCCTATTACCGTTATAAGAGCTTAGACTAAGTCGTTAGTTAGAATGTTAGGTAAAGTCTAATTAGACTCGTCTACTATACTAGCTTTAGACTAGGGCGTAAGATTTCCCGTAATGTTAAGGTAACTGTTGCTCGCTATTGTCGTTCTGTTATAAGGGTTTAAATAAGACGTGGGTTACTTTTTAATTAGAATTCTAGTAGGGCTAGGGGCTATAAAAGATAAAATAAAGTAAAAAATAAAGGATTATTTAAATTTTTAAAGTGTTTTTATGCGTTTTTCTGTCTTAGTTGCGGTAGTTCTTTCTTAGGCCAATCTTTTTATAATAATTCTAGTCCCTTTTATGTGCTTCTTTTCTTCCTGCCTACCGTAATGGCTACTTGCAAGGGGTAGGCTAGTCTTTCTTTAGTCCTTACCGTAAGTCTGGCTTAACCGCAATTCTAATCGGTTGTCTTTATAGACTTAATCAAACTTTACTTGTTTAGTAATCCGCCTTGCCCGCCTTTACGGCTGCTAGCAAGGGGCAGGCCGGTCTTTCTCTGGTCTATGCCGTCGTGTTCTTATTCGCCTTACCCGCCTTTGCGGCTACTAGCAAGGGGCAGGCCGGTCTTTCTTTAGTTTATACCGTTGTATTCTTATTTACCTTACCCGCCTTTACGGTTGCTAGTAAGGGGTAGGCTGGTCTTTCTCTAGTCTATACCGTAAGCTTACTTAGCTTATTCCTAATTAGTTTTCTTACTAATAAGGTTAAAGCACTTGCTTACCTGTTTTTGTTATATAAGTAGGTTGTGTAAGATTGTTATTATACCGGTAACCTGTTCTCTCTCTACTTAAAGGATCTATAAAGAGTAATTAGTTCTTGCTTATAGCTACTCGGCTATAAACGGTGTAACGCTGCTTATTTTAATAGGGCTAGTAATATTAGTTTTTCGTACGCCTAGTCTAAATGGCGTAGTTAGGAGTAATAGGTAATATAGAAATAGGGGAGTAAATAGTAAAGGTAAACAAGCTACTGTTTAGTAAACCTCCTTCTAGTAGTTAGTTATGCCTATGTTTAATCGGGCTTACTTATTAGTAATGCGCTTTGTGCTAGCATTGTTAGTGTTATTAGTCGGCCTTTACGCATGTCTATAAAGCGTAGGAAGGTCTCTTAAGTGTAAATCCAGATATATCCACCAATAACGCTAGCCTAGGTGCTAGGGCACCAGGACAGCCACTTAGTTATTGTTAAAAAAGGTAAAGAGAGAGATCTAATCGGGAACCCTTTACGGAGGCTGTATAGCTTCCTTATAGCTAAAGCACTAGGAAGCGTAGGTAACAAGGTCTAGGGGCATAGATTCTCCCTTAGCGTTACGTAAAGGTCTAATTAGAAGTGACAGATGTGTGTATTAAGGAATCTAATCGGGTTAATGTCTAGCTAACTTGACTAAATCTAATTAGAAATAGCATATATATAGGTGAAGTCTAATTAGACTCTATGCGCTAGAGCGGAAGAATGTAACGCCGCGCCTTTTAGCGGAAAGGTTGGCCAAGTCTGCAGGGCGGGAGCCGCGTACGTAAGCATAAGGCGGCCGTGTTAGCATAGGTAATTAATAAGTAAGAAATAATTTAACGCGGTTTAAAAGTAAAAATTAATAAAAGAAAACTAATTACCTCCTTCTTCGTTTGTCCTCCTTAGTTAAGGGCTAGGTTTAGGAGAGGTAGGAACCTACATTTATAGGCGTCCTTCTACCGCCCTTATCCCGTCTACTTAGCTAGCTAGTCTAGTTTAATAGCTCTTTATAAGGACGTGTAGTAGGGTATAATTAGTCGCTCCTTATAGTTAGGCGGGTTAGTACGGGTTTAGTCCTAGTACCGGTCTTATACGTTTAAGACTGCCTGCTTATTACCCTTTTATAAGCCCTTTAAGTAAACTTGCTTTTTCTAAGGCGTCCGTTTAAGGGTCTTAGGCGTATACAGGGTTTTGTTAGCCGCGGTCTTAACCTAATTAGCTTCCTTTACTATAGCTTTTAGCTCGGGGGCTAGTGTTTTAAGGGTTTAATTAGCATCCTTCCCCTTTTTACTAGTTAAAGGGCTTCTCTTAGCTACCCCCTTCTTAACCGTCTCCTTTAGCTATTAGCTAATCTTAGCCGCCTTAGCTTTAGACGTCCCTTCTTTTATAGCAACCTTGTTAATAACCTCGTTTGCCTTAGCGTTAACGGCCGTCGATCTAGTAAGCAAGGCTCCCTTCGTTTTCCCGTTAAACCCGATTAGAGTTAGCTATACGGATAGCTAGTAGACAGACCCTTTGTTAACGCCCTTCTAGCTGTCCTCGTTATTACTGCCTTCCTCCCCCTTATTGTATCCTTTAATAACCTCTTCCTAATTAAGGACTATTAGGTTCTTATACTTCTTTAGGGCTTCCTTTAGCGTATAATAGTACCTAGTATAGGTGTAGCTAGTAGTTCCTTCTTTTACCTAGTCTTTAAACAAAGCGCCCGCTTCTCTGCTAATCCACGTGTTAAAGGCGATTATAGTGTTACTCGCAGTCCGTACGTACGCGGCCTTAGTACACGCCTCTTTGTCGTTGTTAAACTGTCCTATTTATTTAGTAACTGCTTGCTAAAGCTAATTAGGCCCCTTTGCCTTAGTATTGCTACACTTATTTAGGATAACGACGGGGTTCTTTTAGCTATAGTTAAGGAGCTAGCTTGTCCCTTGCGTAACTATAGGGCTCTTTAGCACTTATAATAGCGAAAAGTTTACATAGCCTAGCTTTGCTTAAATCTAGGCTACCTATCTAGCTTTTATTTAGATTAGTTGCTTCTCTTTATTATTTAGCGTCCTAAGAACTAGTATAAGGATTGTATAATAGCGTAAACGTACCTAGTTATTAGGCCTAGTCTAATTAAATATAAATAGCTTCTAAAAGAAGACTTAAGCGCATTTAAGGACGTATAGCCCGTAGGAGAAGTTGTCCGGCTACTAAGTAATTTAAACCTCCTTATGCTTATACTTATCGTCTGGCTAGATTAGTTAGGTTATTACTAAGTAGTTTATAAACGGTTCTTATACATAGCTATATAAGATTAACGTCTTACTATTATACTAGTAAATCTTATAGCCCTCTTAATTAGTTATTACTAGAATTTAATAGCAGTAGTTAATGTTAATAGGGAATATAAGGAAGCGCTTTCCTATATGTCTTATGTTAGTTGCGCTTTATAAGGGTTAAACCTAATTAATTGTATAAGCGCTAAGAGTTAGGAACTATACTAGGCTAAGCAGGTCTTAAAGGGCTAGGATTAGTCTTACAACAATTTGCTAATTAGAAAGCTAAGCCTTGTTAAGGAGGCTACCCTTAAAGTTAAACAGCGTTACTACATAGTCGGCGTAGTTAACGCTAAAAATGCTTAGGTTTAGCCGCTCCTATGCTCCTCTTACGTTAACACTAGAGAAATCCTTCTTAACGACTATAGTTACCGCCGTCTTAAAGAGCGACGTTAGGTAAAACGCTAGCCGGCTGCGCACTACCTATTTAAACACCTAATAGGGGTACCTAATCTAATATGTAAACCGCCCGTTCCTAAAGAACTTCCCGTTCTGTCCTATAGGCTAGTTTAGTTCCTTAGCGCTTTTAGGCTTGTTACTAACCTTACCTCCTCGGCTCTTACGGCTCCTTAGGCTAGAGCTCTTTACTAATCTGTACTATAACATAATAGTGCGTTAAGGTAATGTTTAATTAGGTTTCTAATAGGGTAAATAGGGAGATTAAGTATATGTAAAGGGGGTTGTAGTAGATAAGTGTGTATAAAGGGTCTTAATTTAGTTTGTAATAATAATAGTAAAAGATAATAATAGTAAAAAAGATAGGCGAGAGAGTAAAAGAGGTTAGTAGTAGTAATATTTATATATAGAATTAAGTAAGGGACTTCTTATTTACTTAAATCGTTAGTTCTATATTATTTACTAAAAGAAAGCGTTATAAAGCTTTTTTAAAAGCTAAGTCTTTAAGTAAATAAATAGCCTTTTAGTAAAGTTAAGTCTTTAAGTAAATAATTAGTCTTTTAGTAAAGGGAACTAATTAGTAAAGTAAAGTAAACAGGCTTTAGCTTTAAGTAGTATAAATACTCGTTACGTCTTCCTTTCTCTTACAATTCCGTCTTCCCTTTTCTATACCCTCTTTTAATCTAAAACTTCTTTAATTATTACTAGTCTTTAGCTCTTTTAGTTAATAATTATAAGTATAAATCTAACCACTCCTACGCAGGGTAAAGAGAAATCTCCTTAGTCTTCTTTAGCGCTAGTAAGTAATTTAAAGGCGGCTATAGCGTTTAACGTGCCTAGTATTAATACTAATTAAATTTCTTACATCCTTTAAGCGATTTCCTTTATACTAAAGGATCCTAATTAAATCGTTTTTATAGCACTAGCAGCGTTTGCCCTAGGCGGTTTCGTTCTTCCCCGTCTTTATTAACGTAAAATGCTACGTTTACGCAACCTTACGGTTTTTAACCTAATTTAAGATTGCTATCTTGCCCTACTAAAGCGTGCTAGGTTTAATCCTAGCTCTCTTAAGGTAGAAGACAGGCGTCTCCTTAAGCTAGCTCGCTGTATTGCCCGTATACATTTATAGCTAGATCTTAATCGGTTTCCTAATTGTTACTTAAAGCCGTAAAACCTAATAGCTACCTTTTTATAATTTAAGTCTGCGTCTCTTACCGTTTTTAACGCCTATTAGCATTCCTTACTTAGTTATATCTTTATTTATAAAGTAAAGGGCGTAGCTAGGGCCCTTTACTATTACTAGCAGCTTTGCTTAGATAAGGAGAAAACTAATTACTTTTAGGTGTAGTCTAACCTTAATTCTATTACAAAGGGGTTTTAGCAGGCTAATAAGGATAACCTAGTCTTATAGCCCGTGTTTGTTAAGAAGACCTACGGTAGTCCCTTAAGGACGTATGCCTATTATCTTAGTACTAATACGCGTTAGTAAAAGGCTCTGTTCGTAGCCTTCTACAGCTACTAGAACTAAACCCTGTGTAAGAAGTGTAAGTCGCGGTACATACACCGCCGTAAGCAACTAACTAATTAAAGGGAGTGCCCCCGTGTTATAGTTCCTTAGTTTAGCTATGTTTTACTACTAGGCCTGTCCCCTTCTTACACCTTGTGCGTTTACTATGTTAAGAGTAATAAGTGCTCTTATTATGCTTTGTAGCACAAGCTATAAATGTAGGACTTATAGTATAAGAGTAGTAATCTAAAGGCGACTCTTCCTCCCTTACACATTACCTTAAATAATTTTCTAGTTATAGGGCTTAATCTAACCCTTTGTGTTTTTTTATTAGCTAAGTTTAATTAGAACTAGCTCCCCTTTTAAAGGGCTTTAACTAACCCTTAGGTTTAGGTGGCTACTAATTAGTCCCCGTTGTCGCCGTCTATTTAGTCGCCTGTTATAAAAGGCCCGTCTTTAACGCCGTCCTTTATTAAGACTCCGTTTAAGGCGCTTATAAAGAAGGCGGCTAAGAGTAAGGCTACCTTAAAAGTTATAAAGCCGTTAACTAGTTTTAATTAGGTTATTCTTAACGTAGCGCCGTCTTTAGCACCCTCTTTTATTAAGACCCCTTTTAAGAGGCCTAAGAAGAGGTTAGCTAAGGGTAAGATCTCCCTAGACATAAAGAAGAAGGCGCGGTTTAAGACTGCTTTAGTGCTTGTTAAGACCGATACTAATCGTAATGTAGAGTTAAAGCTTGTGTTTAAAGGTGTAAAGGACATGCTGGTTAGATCGGTCTTTACTAAGAAGACTGCTGCTAGGAGCGCTTTAAACAAGCGTGCCGCCGCTAATGTTTGCCGTCTGCTTTTCCCTAAACCTACACTGCGTATAAAGGGCGGCAAGTTAGTCTAAAAGAGTAAGTCCTTTATAAAGGCGAAGGTAGCCAAGCTTTCTTTACGTATAAGGGCTAATTAGAAGCGTGTAATTACAGTGTAAGAGCTAAAAAAGCTTAAGTCGTTATAAAAGGAAAGGAAGGCGGCCTCCCGTTTTAAGGTAAAGACTGCTAATGTTAACGAAGAGGAAGAGGTTAATTTTAGTAATAAGGAAGAAGAGGAGGAGGAGCTAAACTTTAAAGACGAGGCTTTTGTTAAAAGGGCTAATTACTCTAATAATTCTAAGGCTAGCTTTATTCCTTCTGTAGCTAACATAGATATAACTAATGCTTAATCGGTTCTTATTAAGTGTACGTTTTCTTATTATTACTAGTTTAAGGTAAGGATCTAATTAAAGCTTTTAACGCGTTCTTTAGGCTGTGTAAAAGAGTGTTTCTAGCGCGCTTTTTAGGCTGCGTAGAATAGCATTTCTAGCGCGCCTACTAGGCTACGTAAAATTAGTTTAAAAGTAAAGAATAAAAGACTGTGTTTATACTATAAACGTGCCTTTGTTAAACTATTATATAAGAGTAACGGTAAAAGGTAGCGGTTTCTTATAAACTAAAGAAAAGCGTCTTTATAAAGAAAGGTGTAAAACAAGGGGATTCTTATAAACAAAAGAAAACGTAAGTAAAAGAAAGAAAGAAGACATAGGGAATATACTTAGCCTATAAGGGCGCTTACGCAGTCCTACTTATTGCTATGTAAAGTAGTTTTGTTACTAACTTTATCCTTTGTTAAAGGACGGAAGTAATCGGCTATTACTATTTTAAAATTATATTTTATAAAAGTTTAATTAGGTTTATGCACGTTATTTCCTTGCGTAGCTTCCGTTTCCTAATTAGTTTCTTATATTAGCGTATTTTTATCTTTTAAAGCCTTGCTAAGCTCTTTATCTACATCTTTTTCTTTAAGCATTATCTCTTCTCCTTCCTTATCTAAGGTTTAATTAGGCTTATGCTAAATCCTTTCGTTATCCTATATAAACTTCTTTAATTAATCTTAAGGAAAAGTCTAGCTTCTTACTACTTTATTTAGGTAGGCTAGAGTGTATGTTCCGTTTAGCGTAATTACTTTTATAAAGAAGGGCCCTTACTAGCGGTAGCTAATTTTTAAAGTTATAAACATATTTATTGCCCTTAGGTTGTCCTAGGCGAGCATAAGGTTATTAGGTTAAATGCGTAAACTAGCGGGTTAAAGCCGGTTTTAATCCCTCTTGTCTCGTTTTATAGCCTCCTTATTACAATACTTGTTAATAGCTGTTACTACTCGCTTTACGTCTTTTCTTTTATTAAGGAGAGATTTAATCCAATTGTTAATAAGTTCTTTTAACGTTATGTTATTACGCTAGTTTAAAACTCTTTATGTTAGCGTTTTAATTTTAAAGGGCACTACTAGTTTATAGCTGTAAACAAGGTAAAAGGAGGAATACCTATAAGAGCTTTAAACTGTGGTTTAGTTTGTAAAAAGCACGATTAAAAGCGCTCTTCTCTATCTAATTCTAGTTCCTTTAGTAAGCTTGCTTAGCGCGCCTTTAATTAAAAAATAACCTGCTTCTATAATGCTATTTACTTTTAAGTTATAGGCTAAGGTAGTAACGTAAAGGATTTTAATCTGTTTACATAGTTAGGCTGTGTGCAGTTTAAATTCTAAACCTCCGTCTACTACTACCGTTAAGGGCACGCTATAGTAGCAAACAATGCTTTCTTAAAGGAAGCGTTTAATCGTTTTTAAGTCCGCTTTTACTATAGTAAAGGCTTTAACGTAGCTAGTTAAAGCATATCTTACTTTAATTAGGAATTTAATATTCCTAGTTGTAGGCGGTAGCCTTTAAACGTTAAGGTAGATCTTAATAAACAGGGTAGCGGGTGCGCGTTATAACTGTGCTATCTCTACGTATCGCTTTAGAGTTTATTTTTAGCACGGTAAGCATAATTTTAAAGAAGCATTAACTTACGCTTTAAGTCCTTTTTACTAGTAGCAGATGTTAAGTCTTTTAGTAGTAGCTTTTTTACCGTAATGTTTAACGGCGATATGTACGTTTTTAATTAGCTTCTTCTTTAGGTTTAGGTTATTAATTACTTAAAGGGGCATTTTGTTTGTCTTTACTCGCTATAGGCGCTAGTCGTAATAGTTAAAATGCATGCTTTACGTAATAAATCGCTATAAGGTTCGTCCTTTTAATCTAATTAGCCGCTTATAAAAGACTAGAAACCTTAACATCTTAATAAAGTAGTCTAACTATTTCTTATTTCGGTCTAAAAGTAGAGTTTAATTAGATTCTACCTTATTTTAGCTAATTAGCGTGCTAAAGATTTAGGCATTAATAAATTCTTTAAGGTCTCCTTCCTTTTCCCTTTTTACGCAGTCCTCTTCCGTTATTAGTTTGTGGAATAAGGCGTTTATAACTACGTTCTTTGTTTTAAGGATGTATTAAACTTTAAAGTTAAACGATTAAATCTATGCAATCTATTATAAGAGTAGCGATTTAAGGACGTTACTAAAGGAACCGTTTAGCTAGTAGTAAAGGACGAGAGCGTTAGTTTTAA
>RQWE01000505.1:0-11152 GCA_004028395.1 Leptographium galeiforme
CGCCGCCGCCGCCGCCGCCGCCGCCGCCGTCAACCCCGCGACCTCCGCCTGCGCGGCCCGCTGCGCGCGCAGGCGCATCCACTTCCGGACGCACACCTTGACACCCGCCGTCACCAGCAGCGCGCCCAGCGCGGCCGCGATCGCCGCGACGACAATGGTCGCCGTGGCGGAGTACGTGCGGGCAGCGCGGACGTGGAGGGCAATGGGGGCCATGGCGAGGGATACGGGGAGGAGCGTGGGTTGAGAATAGGGGGCAGCGATCTGCGGTAAGTTAGCTGGACGTGGGAGAGTGAAACGTACCTGTAATAGGAATGCTGTTGCGGTCTCTGGAAGACGGTGAGTATATCGCTCAAAAACTGTTGCGGGTGTGCGGGAATTCGAGACGATTCTCAGGCCAGCCGAGGATCGCAAGATGAGATGGTTGTTGGTTGAAGAGGTGTTGAAGTGTTGGATGAAGAGAGGAAATCGAAATCGAAATCCGGGCAGACATCCACAACTTTATACTCGTCCGGTCGACGTCCTGCTGGCATGGCAGCGAACAAGACGCATTCAATGGAAACGGCTGCGCCCATGAACCGGCCGGGCAGGCTGCTTTCATGTCCTGGCCATGGACAGACGGCCTTGGCCGTGGGCAGACAAAGGGTTCTTGGAAGAATCGATTGTATAAGCAAGTAGTCGTACTGGTGCCGCGAGGGTCACGGGACCTGCAGGACCTTTAGTGGAGAAGGGGATCGTTTGGCCTTGTGGGGGACAAAGAGCAGAGCTTTGTTATCAGGGACAATCACATAAGTTCCATCAGGTTGTGTCACATCACATCAAGCAGCAGTATTGGGGGGGGAAGCCACTGCCAGGCGTACGTCGGACTCGTACTCGTCCTATCGTCCGTGCGTCTGCCCTACGACGTACACAGTACCCACCAGGCCCGCTTCTGGCACGGACTGTGGGCCTGGACGGATCCCTGTAATTACGAATGCGATTACTCGCATCTCCTCTTTGAGTACTCGGTAATAACATGACAATCAATTCAATCAGTCGCGTATTTTCGCTTCTTTATCCTGTCTGCTTATGCCTTTTCACGTCCTCCACATCCTTTCTCACGTCTATCCGACAGTCTCAATGCGCTCAATCAGCGAGCCTCCGATGCGCGCAATCTCTGCCAGGATGGCCTCGCGGTTGACCTCGACCTTGGGCTCGTTCTCGCCATCAGCGCCGGCCTTGGCGACCGCCGGCCGGAACGAGCACGGCAGGTTGACACGGAACGCGCGCGGCTGCACCTGGGGATTCCACGTGGCCGCAATCACGTGGTCGTTGTCGTCGCGCCCGCCGGCAAAAAAGACAATCGGCGCGGTGCTGGCGCCGGCGGAGCCGCTGCCGCCGCCGTAGACCTCGAGGAGCTGGTCCAGCAGCAGCTCCACGGGGTGGCACGGCAGCGGGCGCAGGTCGCGGCCGGTGCGGCCGTCGAGGTTCTTGTAGACGGGTCGGCGGCGCTCGGCATCGGCATCGGCACCATCGACGGCATCGACAGCGACCTCGCCGCGCACCAGACGCTTGACCATGCGCGCCGACAGGTGGATCAGCACGTCGTAGTCGCGCAGCGACGGGCGGAACAGCAGGCGCGGGTCGAGGTCGGCGGCGGCGTCGTGGTCGCGCACCAGACGACAGGCGGCGCGGGCGAGGCTCGTCATGCGGCCGGCAGCGACCTTGCACGGCAGCGGCCGGCCGGTGGCCGACGTGGTAAAGGCCGTGCCGCTGGCCTCGTGCGTGGCCGCGACAAAGAGCACCGTGTGGTGCATGTTGGGGTCGATCTTGCGCCAGGCCTCGAGACGGGTGCGCGGGTCCAAACTGCCACCAGTCGTCGCCGTTTTTAGCGCCGTTTCGGACCCCGTTTCCAGTCCCGTTTCGAGGGCCGTGTCCATGGCTCCCGGCACCGCCAGCTCGGCCGTGTCCACCACCAGCGGCTCCGCGCGCCAGTCCCAGCGCGCCAGGAACTGCAGCGTGCGCAGCAGGCCCGCCGTCGGGCTGCCCGGCGTCGCCCACGGGTGCGGCTGCAGAAAGACGTGCAGCACCACCAGCTCGACCAGCTCGTCCGTCACGTGACAGGCCAGCTTGTGCGCGCTGAACCAGCGCTTGGCCAGCCGGATCGTCGGCGACAGCGCCGGGAACCGCGTCGCCAGCGTCGCCACCGTCTGCGTCTGCCGCGGCCGCACCTCGAACATGCGCCGGTGCGCCGCCAGCCGCTGCGCGCTGGCCGCCCGCGCGTGCTGCTCCCGCGTCCGGTCTGCCGCCGCCCGAGCCAGCAGCCCGGCCTCGCGCTCGCTGTGCACCCGCAGACGAAAGGCCGCCTCGTCCGCGTACACCACGTCCAGAAACGCCGCGTTCGCCGTCTCGTCGCCCGCCACCGCCTCCAGCCCCAGCCGCGTCTCGATGCCCGGCCGCAGCCCCTCGAGCGACTCGCCGATCCGCAGCAGAAACGCCGCCTTGGCCCGCTGGATCGCCGCCAGGCTGTCCGGCCACTTGCCCGACGCCTCAAAGTACACCACCGCCTCCATCGGGAACAGCGGCGCCCGCGCCGTCCCCACCGCCGGCACCCAGATGCTCGCCGACCGCAGCTCCGGCCCGATCGCCGCCACCTGCCGCACGTGCAGCGGCAGGTCCTCCAGTCCGCGCACGTCCTGCTCCAGCGTCGCAAACGCCGACCGCGCCAGCGCAAACGTCGCCGTGTCCGTGCCCGCCAGCAGCGGCACCACCGCCTCCACGCCCTCGCCCGCCACCTCCACCGCGCCCGCCGCCGTCAGCCCCAGCCGCTGGCCCAGAATGTACCGCGAGATCTCCTCGCACAGCGCCGTCGCTCCCTGCGCCGTCCACACCAGCGTCTCCTGGATGCTGCCGTCCTTGAACCGCCGCAGCTCCGCCCGCTCGCCCCAGAACGCCCGGAACTTGCGCGCCTCCTTCTTGTTCTCCGCCTCCGGGCCGTGGTCGACCTGCCGCGCCATGTGCGCCGCATCAAACACGATGCCTGCCGTGATCGTCACCGTCGCCTCGTCTGCCGCCGTCGTCTCGACGCCCGCCTCCTCGCCCAGCGCCCACCCCGCCCCCGTCGGCAGCTGGATGTGCACCAGCTTCGCCCGGTCGCCCAGCGCCTTCTTCAGCGTCTGAAACACGCTGTCGCCAAACCGCCACACCGCGCCGCGCCGGTTGTCGTCCCCGTCGGCGCCGCCGCCGTCCACCACTTGTGGCTTCCGGATGCGCAGGACCATGTCAAAGGCCTCGAGCGCCACGTCGACCTTTGCAATAAACGTCAGCCGGAACGGGTCCGACGTCTTGTCGTCCTTGAGCAGCTCGTGCGTGCGTCGCGCGTAGTGTCGCAGAAGCGCCCCCGACCACGCGCTCATCTTGTAGCCCAGGTTGACCTGTCGCCCGGCGTCGTAGAGCACCGGCGTCCCTTCACGCAGCGCATCCACGCCGCCCTCCGGCGCCGCGCCGCCGAGGATGCACGGCTTGCCGCGCAGGTCGGTCGTCGACAGGAACTGCACCACCGCCTTGAAGATCTGCGTCGCGCTCAGCGACGGCGACAGCACCGTCCCCGACGCCTTCTTCCTGTTGCCCGTCCGCATCAGCAGCGCCACGAGCGCCGCCCACTCAAAGGCCCCGAAGCCGCCACGCATCACCGAGCCGCCCAATCCGCGCTGCTGCAGCCACACGCGGCCCAGGAGACACGCGTCCACGAATGCGGGACACGTCTTTTGCGTCTGGTGCAGCAGCTTCAAGTACGCCATGTACGCGGTGTCGGCCGTGATCGACGCGTTGTAAAACGGCGTCGCCGGGAGCTCCTTGGCTTCGTCTGCGGCCGCGTCCAGACGGACGTTGTTCTTGCTCGCAAGCAGCTTCTGCCGCGGAAACACGTCGTCGGCGACGCAGGGAATGATTCGAATCCGGCAGGCCGCGCGCGAGCTGCGGCCTGCCGCCTTGACCGGCGTGGCAATGAGCACCGGCAGCAGCTGGTTGTCGTGAAAGTACTCAAACGTGAGGTTCACCGCCTCGGGCAGGGCCTTGGCCACGGCCTTGGCGATGTTGGCCAGGTAGTACGCCCTCTTGTAAAAGTACCGCAGATTGCGGTAGTCCTTTTCCTGGAAGAGCGAGCGTGGCATCTCGACAATCATGTCGACGGAAAACTCGCGTTGCGATCGTGCCATAGTCTTGAGCACGAAACTGCCAACCACGTTGCACTGCGCCGGCTTTTCCACCGAGAGCTTCAGGAGCGAGTCGTCTGCCGGCCGAGGGCTCGGGTACGGGATGCGGATCGAGTTTTTCTTCTCGAAGCGGGAGGATGCCTTGGCAATCTGCACTGCGGTTAGAAGAGAGCTGGCCGTGTCCGTGTCTGACGACGTACCAGGACAGGCTCGTGCGGCTCGACCGCCTCGATGGCGCTCTTGAGCTTGCGCAGGAGGGCCTCCGAGTCCGGCAGCAGCTTGCCATAGTCCACGCGGCTCTGGTCGAGCAGTTCTGCCGTCTCGAGAATAAACGTGCTGGGACGGAAAATGCCTGCTGAAGCCGCCGCTGCCGACTCGGCCGCCATGGTCGCAAAGGACTCGCCGGGCGGCGCATGGTCCGTCTTGCGTCTCTTGGCCGGATTGGACTCCATAATGGTGGTGCGTCGCAGGTACTACTGGCCTTGACGCTCTCGACGATTTTGTCGGCTGCGATGCTGCCAAAAAAAAAAAAAAAAGAAGCTAAGAAAATCACGATAAGAACGCTATCGGATCAACTATTATTCAGCATCCGGCGGGGCGCTGCTCCGTATTTGACAAGGACCCACCCGCTTTCGGTGCCAAGTGCCTGCCTCTCATCACTCGTACCTAACCGCAGAATGGTGGGAGTGAAAAAGCCCGGCAGCAGCCAGCAGAGTTCCAAGGCTCAGCTGAAAGCCGTGGGCGAGGCGCTACGGCAACAGAAGCACGATGAGGCCATCAAGCAGGCCCGAGAAATTCTCGAGACGGACCCGAAGAACTACCAGGCGTACGTCCAAGGCGAAAGTTGCCATGTCTCGGCGCTGATCTGACTGATGCAGGCTGATTTTCCTGGCGTTTGCATTGGACAAGACCGACCAGCTCGACAAGGCCGTCGCCGTGTACGAAGATGCGGCCAGTGTGAAGCCCACCGACCCACAGGCCTGGCAGGGCCTCATCAAGGTGTTTGAAAAGCAAGGGCCGAGCACGATTCCAAAGTACAAGCTGGCCGCAGTGCGACTGGCAGAGATCTTCCGGGATGCCGACGATATGTACAAGTGCCAGGTGGTCGTCGACAAGTTTGTCGACTTTGCGCGCATCCAGGCCAAGGGGAGACAGCTGGTGGAGGCCCTCGCCATTCAGCTTCCCGACTCGCCCATCTATGCGACACTCGAAGGCCGCCTGCCTCCGCCTGCGGCGACATTCAAGAGGATTGCCGAGATCTTGGAGGCGGACGAAGCCCGACGAATCAACACGCTGGTGGGTGAGCGGCGAACACGGTTGGGCGCCAGGCTGGTCGAAGTCACGGCCGAGGTGAAACGGGAGGTCTTCTTGGACAGCCAGCTCACCAACGTGTACGGCGAGCTCATCAACTGGACCAACGACGATGAGCTGCGGCGGACCTACGAAGAGAAGCTGCTGTCGTACCGCGTTGAGCGCCTGAGTGTGTTCCTCGGCGACCGAAAGGCCAAAGAGCTCGAGGAGGTACGCCAGCAGGCCAAGGGCATGGTCGTCATCATGCACCCGTTTCAGTTGGCTTGGGACATCACCATCGACTGGGAGGATTTTGCAGAGATTCGCGACTGGGATGTGACGCTCTTGTGGAAGTACTACACGCTCTTCCCAACATCCGGCTTGAGCAAGGCGCTGGGCGGCTTTTTGACCAGTGACTTGTCTCCATTTGCACAAAAGGCACCTCCCGACGAGGAAGCGGAGCCGGAGGCCGGGAAGAGCGAGGACGAAAAGGATGCAGCCGACGTGGTGGTGGAGTCCGAGAGCATGGCAGAGGACGAACAGACAAGCACCCACGAGGCCCTTCCGACGACGGATGGCGAGCGGCTGGCCTTGCTTCTGAGTGGCGTGGCAGAGGCAAAGTATCTGTTGGCCTACCGGATGGCTGGGCTCTGGTATCAGCACTCGGAGGACTTCCTGGAGAACATTGAACTGATGCGCACCGCGCTCCAGTACGTCGACGTCCGGCGTGCCAACACGATGCTGGCACTGCAGAACACGGAGGATGCTCTCACGATCCACCTGGCGACGGCCTTGATCTACTACCAGCGGCCGCGCAACCACCCGGAATCGAAACTGCTTTTCGAAAGGGTGCTGTCGCACAACGCACAGTCGACGGCGGCCCTCGTCGGCGTGGGCCTGATCGACGAGGACGAGCTGGAGTACGATTCGGCCGTGTCATTTCTGGAGCGGGCGCTGGCGCGGGACGGCAGCGATCTGCGGGTGCGCAGCGAGGCCGCCTGGGTGCGATCGCTGCGGGGCGAGCATGGATACGCCAGGGGCGAGCTGGAGGCGTGCGTGCCCCTGCTTGCGGACAAGGGGCTGCGGGCGAAGAAGCTGCTGGCGCTGACGCAGTATCGGCTGGGCGTGTGTCTCTGGCAGCTGGAGACGCACAAGGCAGCACGGAAGAGCCGCAACGGGCCGTACAAGCACTTTCTGAGCGCGCTCAAGAACGACCTGCACCTGGCGCCGGCGTACACGAGCCTGGGCGTGTACTATGCGGACTACGCCAAGGACCGCAAGCGGGCGTACAAGTGCTTCATGAAGGCGCTGGAGCTGTCGGCGGGCGAGCTGGAGGCCGGGCGGCGGCTGGTGCAGTGGTTTGCGGAGCGGCGGGACTGGGAGAGCATCGCGCTGGTGGCACAGCGCGTGGTAGAGTCGGGACAGGCGACGCCGCCGTGGGGCTCGAAGAAAAAGGCACACAGCTGGCCGTTTGCGGCGCTGGGGACGGCCCAGCTGCACCAGAAGGACTACAACAAGGCGATGATGTCGTTCCGGATGGCGACGCGGCTGGACGCGCAGGACTACCACTCGTTTGTGGCGCTGGCAGAGACGTATCTGCGGGTGCGGATGCACTACTCGGCGGTGCGGGCGATTGAGCAGGCGCGGCGGATCGAGAAGACGGGCGAGACCGAGTACGACGACTGGTTCACCGAGTACCTGCTGGCAAACGTGTACCGCGGCATGGGGGAGCACGACCAGGCGATCGAGCTGTACGAGGCGATCCTGGCGCGGCGGGCCGACGAGGCGGGGGTGCAGATTGCGCTGATGCACGCCATGGTGGAGAGTGCGGACAGCAGCGTGAAGAAGGGCATGTTTGGGGAGGCGACGAGCCGGGCGGCCGAGACGCTTGCGCTGGCGGCCAAGATGGCGGGTTCAGAGACGAAGACGGTGACGACGCCGGGCTTCTGGACGGCCGTGGCGAGCGCGTGCGGCGTGTTCTCGACGGTGCAGGGACGGGTGGATGAGTTCCCCGTGGAGGCGGTGCAGTCGCTGCTGGGGCGAGGAGGCCGCGACAGCGAGGCGGAGTACCAGATCCTGCAAGACACGGACGGCGTGGGCACGGGGGTGATTGGGGCCGACGGGCTGTTTGCCGAGGGCGAGCAGGCGGGGGTGGCGCTGACGCGGAGCGTGCATGCGACGATTCTGAGTTTCAAGAGGGCGCTGCACGCGACGACCGTGACGGGCGACAGCCACCTGCAGGCGGCGGCACACTACAACCTGGGGTGGGCCGAGTACCGGGCGCACCGGTGTCTGCCAGCGGGCCTGCGGAGCGGGCTGACGGGGTATCTGCGGGCGGCGATTGGCAGTTTCAAGCGGGCGATTGAGCTGGAGGGCGGCAACCGGCGCTTCTGGAACGGGCTGGGCGTGGCGACGAGCGGGGTGCACGCGCCGATTGCACAGCACGCGCTGGCGCGCAGTCTCTACCTGGGCCGGGGACGGGCGGCGGTGTGGGCCAACTACGGGGCGCTGGCGCTGGAGCACGGCGACGTGGAGCTGGCGAACCGGGCGTTTGGCGAGGGCCAGTCGAGCGAGCCGGACGGGGCGGCGAGCTGGCTGGGACAGGCGTTTGTGGCGCTGGCATACGGCGAGGCAGGCGAGGCACGCAGCCTGGCGGGCCACGCGGTGGAGCTGTCGGAGGCGTCGGCGGTGGCGGCGCGGGAGCAGTACGCGATCGGGGCGTTTGACGGGGGGGGCCGGGGACAGGCGGCGGTGATTCGGCCGCTGGTGGGGCTCGAGCAGGTGTGTCGGTTGCGGCCGCAGTCGCTGGCGTTTGAGCACTTGTTTGCGCTGTTCCGGGAGCGGCTGGACGACGCGGCGGGGTCGACGGCGCTGCTGGAGGGGGTGTGCGCGGCCCTCGAGGCCGACTACGAGGCGACGGAGTCGGCGACGGCGCTGCGGCGGTTTGCCGTGGCCAAGGCGGACGTGGCGCGGGGGTACCTGGCGCTGGGGCGGTGGGAGGAGGCGACGGCGAGCGGGGAGCTGGCTCTGCAGCTGGGGGAAGGCGACGGCGAGGACGACGACGACGACGACGACGACGACGAGGGTGGCGGCGGGGATGGGGCGGCCGAGCGGGCGAAGCTGCGGCTGTCGGCACACGTCTCGGGCGCGCTGGCCCGGTTCTTCAGCGGCGACGTGTCCGGGGCGCTCGCCGAGGTGGAGGCGGCGCGGGAGGACAGCGAGGGCGAGGCGTCGGCGGCGGTCGAGTGTCTGCGGGCGCAGGTGCTCTGGGCGAGCGGCACGGACGAGGGGCGGCAGGAGGCGCAGGAGGCGCTGTTTGAGGTGATTGCGAGCCAACCAGGTCACGTGCAGGCAGTGTTGCTGCTCGGGGCCATGGCGGCGGCGAGCGGCGACGGCGAGAGCGCGGAGGCGGTGGCGGCAGAGCTGGGCGAGATGCAGCGGGGCGGAGAGAGGGGGGCGGCGGAGGAGGCGCAGATCAGCGCGGTGCTGCACGTGGTGGCGGGAGAGGGAGGGGGAGAGGGAGAGAGAAAAGGAGGCATGGCACAGAGGGAGATTATGCTGCAGCCACATCTGCCGCACGGGTGGACGCATTTGGCCGAGGAGGAGAACGAGGGCGGCGAGGAGGACAGCGACGAGGACTGCGACGGATTTCCCGCCGACATGGCCTTGCGGCTGACCCGCCGACTAGTGCCGCCACGCGGCGATTTGCGTCCCGAAGACCTGGCCAGAGCCTGCGGCGACACGCGGCGGCCGGCCGACGCGCAGGTGGCCATTGCGGTGGCGCCATGGCTGCAGGACGGATGGCAGGCGCTGGCCGAGGCGGTGGCATAGCGTTTGAGGGTGACATGTTCAGGGAATGTTCAGGGAATGTTCAGGGAATGTTCAGGGAGTATTCAGGGACAGACGGTAAAAGCGAAAAACAGACAGGATTGTGGTCGGGTATCTCTTCGTGATCACGTGACTTTGCCTCTCACAAACGCCCCTCTCACGGCCCTCGTGCCGCCTCCTCGAGCCGCGCACGGCGGCCCTCGAGCCAGGCGGCGTGCAAGGCGTCGACACGGCCGCCCAGGAAGCGCACCGAGGCGGGCTCCAGCAGCACGACGCCGTGGGCGACGACGGTGCCGCTGCGCAAGACCACTTTCTCGCCTATTTGCAGACGGCCGACGCCGATGCGGTAGATGCGTGCGAGCTCGAGCGCATACAGCGACTGGCCGCGGCCGTCCTGCAGCACGAGGCGGTGGGTAGCCGCGGCGCCGGCCGGCGCAGGTGCTCCCGGAGCTGGTCCTGATCCCGATCCCGATCCCGATCCTGGTCCTGGTCGTCCTCCGGGGCCGGACTCGTCTCCGTCCGCCTCCCCCTCTCCCTCGGTCACGCGGATGATCTCGCGGCCGCGCTTCTGCTCGCCGCGCTCAATCGCCGCCAGCTCCTGCGCCTGCTGCCACCGGCTCGTCGACAGGTTCTCAACGTCCAACACCTGCGCCACCACGTCGTGCGGCAGCCGCGCCTCCGCCTGCATCGCCGTCGCCGCCGACGCCACCGCCAGCTCCGCCGGAAAACTGCTTCCCGCCACCGCCGCCGCGTCCAGCAGCCCCGCCGTCGTCAGGTCCGCCGCCAACAGCCGCGCCTTGGCCACCGCCACCAGCCCCGGCAAGCCGCCCGGCGCGCCGCCCGTCCGCGTCTGCTCGTTGACCACCGCCTGCAACCACGCGGCCGACGGCAGCGGCAGCCGCTCCACCATCAGCGCCGACCGGATCTGCAGGGCCTGGTTCATTGATGGGAAAAAAAAGTTGGAACAAGACAAAAAGGAGGACGGCACAGTCCAAAACCGCTTCGCGCTTGGGACACGAAACGGGCCCCCGTCGCCGAGTACACGCCAAGTCACGTGACCTCGACGCTAAGGCCAGCGTCTCTCCCACGACGTCGTCGCTGCCACGAGCCGCCGCCTCCTGGACAGCAGCACCACATGTCGACCATTGCCTCACCACGTGAGCCGCAGCCCCCGCTGCGGCGGATCCCATCGTCGCAGACGCCGCTAGCGTCGAGCCGGCCAAGTCTCGAGGCCGGCCGGCCTGCGACGTCGGCGTCTGCCACGAGCGGAACGACAGCCACGACGACGACAGCACCGGCAACACCAGACGAGGCAACGCCGGCGGGGGCGTCGGTGCGGCGGAACCGCGCGGCCCTGCGCGAGTACTACAACCTCAAAAAGGGCAGCACGCCGATCCTGGCGGTGACGGACGCGGACGGCAACGAAGACGAGGCGGCGGCCGCAGCGACCAGCCTGGCGGGCGGCTCCGGCTCCTCCTTTTCGGACGTGGCGCCGTCGGACATGGACGGGGCGGGCTTTGAGGCGGCGGCGTTTGTGCGGACGACGCTGCAGGACAGCGGGCTCGAGGCGCTGCTGCGGACGTACGCTCGGGTGCTGGGCGAGATGCGGGCGCTGGACGCGGAGAAAAAGAGCCTGGTGTACGACAACTACAGCCGGCTGATCACGGCCACCGAGACGATCCGCAAGATGCGCACCAACATGGATCCGCTGAACCCCATGGCGGCCACGCTGGACCCGGCCATTGCCCACATCTACAGCCAGGCCAAGGCCCTGCGCGACGCCCTGCGCGACGCCGTGCCGCCGCCCGACAGCGACGCCGCCGCCGCCCGCGACGCCCGCGCCC
>RQWE01000506.1:0-11116 GCA_004028395.1 Leptographium galeiforme
CCCCGTCCCCCGTTCTCCCGCTTGCTGACACCCCTCCTCGACAGCCGCCAGCCAGATGGCCCAGCAGATGGGCCAGGCCGGCCCCCAGGCACCGCAGCTGTTCGGCCCCGGCGTGGACCCGGACAAGCAGTTCCTCGGCGAGATTGAGAACCTTGCCGTCGTCGAGCACTACTCCGTCCTCGACAACGTGGAGCAGCGTATTCTCGAAACCGCCGCGTAGGCGTGACCCTCGATAGATGCGTAGATGCGGCCTAGCTAGACCAGGGCCAGACGGCCGAATCGAGCACAAATGCACTCTCGCCTGTCCTTGCTTCACTCGTCCCACCAGATGCACACGCCCAGTCCGGGGTCCTTCATGCTTCCGCGGACCATGTACGCCGGGCTGCGCTCTTCGGGCTCTTCACCCCGCTCGATGGGCTTTGTTGGCGTCTGGTCGTGCCACGCCTCGTCAATGACACGGAACCGCACCATCTCGTGAATGTCGTAAAACATTCTCTGGTCCTCCACGTTCCAGACCCAGAGCTGCTGGTTCATATCGCTGCAGAGCACTTGTCAGCACTCTTTGCGGGGCTGCCCAGTGGCACTCAATGACACTCACTATTCAGCCTCATCCGGAAGCTCGTCGTACGGAATCAGAATGTCGTCAAAGAAATCCGTCCGCACTGTGGCATGTCAGTGGCCGTGGACAGGGAAACGGGCTGGTCAGGTAAACGTACAGTGAATCCCGTCGGGGTTGCAGCTGCTAATGCGGGCAAACATAACCTCGCCCTTGAAAGGACGGAAAACGACAATTCGGAATTCAACTAGTCCGGTGAGCTTGGTTCGCAGATGGCGAAACAGAGGACTGCCTACCATTGACATTGACGTAGCCGTCGCCGTGCCCGATCAGGCCTTCCGAGGTCCATAGCACATCATACAGGCAGATGCAGAGGCCGATTTTCTGGATCACCTGTACAATGGAATACCGTGAGCAGGGAATCCTGACTGGAGGAAAAGTTCTAAGTTTACCTTATTTGCGTATTTCTGGTTGATATTGTCTTCAATCGCTTGGATGCTCTTCTTGGAGAAGTCGTTTGGTTCAATTCGCACCAGATCCGCAATCTTGGTCTATTTCCATGATCCGTTAATCAATCCGTACCTCCCCCGTCTGGCCACCGGAAGATATCTCTACTTACAAGGATAAACATTGTGACGGACTGGTATTTCGGCCTGCTAGGGAGGCAGCTTCGCAAGTTCAGCGCATCACAAGCACTACCTGTACGTCAAAAATGCTTTTCTGCCATCAAAGCACGTGCCGCCAACACCGCCCACTTTTACCGGACTAGGGAGCCTGGCAGCCCCATACTCCGTACATTCACTGGTAATTAATACGGAGTGAAGGAGTCCAAAAACATTCTCCCACCGTCTTTCTTTCCCCTGTCGCGAATCGAAGCTGCCACGACGCTGTTCCCCCCCTGGTTCCAACAACGGTCATAATATTTTCTGCCCATTCCACCATTCCTCGCTGTTTCTTCTGCTCGTACCCTGTCATTTCGTGTCGGCAGTCGCTACTGACAGGCCTGTTTCTAATTTGTTCTGCCGGGTTTCTCGTGTTGCCTTTTTTATTTCATCTTACCTCTACCCTTTTCCACATCGTTTTCTTTATCTGGTCTTTTTTGCCGGGCTTTCTCTCTACGTTTCTCCCCTACTGCATCGAGGCACACACAGCTTGTGGTGCCTTTTACAGGTTCAGACCGAGTGTCGTCGAGGAAACAAAGGGTTTCTCGTATCTCGCGGGTAACGGCGACGCTCCTCTGCTGTACGACAGTCTTCGGCTAGCGGCCTCGATCGGCTCTCTTTGTTTGCATTGACATTGTGTCAACATGGCTACCTACGGATACGGCCCGCCGCCTCCGCCGCCACCGCCGTCGCAGCCATCCGGTGGATACGGACAATACCAGCAATCATACCAGTCGAGCCGTGGCGGTCGTGGTGGTGGTCATCGTTCCGGGGGCCGCGGCGGTGAATACCAGAACGCGTCGGGATATGCCTATGGCGCGCAGGGAGCGCAGTCCTATGGCCAGCAAGGCTATGCCGCGCCACCGCCGCCGCCGCAGCAAGGCTCCTATCACCAGCAGTGGGCGCCGGACCCAGCCTCCCAAGGTCACGCTCAGTACCCGTCGGCACACGGCCAGCAGCTCTCCCCGCAGAGCTACCATGCGGGCTACACTCCGCCGGTGTACCAGCAGCACCCGCAGAGCCAGGCATCCATGCACCACCAGTCGGCACCAGCCCCTTCGCCCTATGGCCAGCAACCCGCCTACGGCCCCCCTGTGAGCGCACAGGCGCCGTACGGACAGCAGTACGCCCCCTCTTCCCAGTCGCCGGCCAGCCAAGCGTCCCCGCAGAGATGGGACGCGCCATCACACAGCCAACAAAGCGTTGGACATGGCGGACACTACGGTGGCCGAGGCAGGGGAGGCGGGCACTATCACGAACGTGGTGGCAAGGCCCAGATGATGGGCCCTCCGATCCGCATTGGGTTTGAGAGCGGTGGCCTGCAGGGCCCCAACCATGCAGCTCCAGTGAGCAGCAGCTACCAGCAGCCGCCGCCGCCCTACAGACACGCCCAAGGCAGCCCTGCCCCTCCCCAAAGGCCGAGCGGCTATGCTCCCGGACCGTACCAGGCATATGCACCGGCCGGGCCAGCACCCCCTGGTGGGCCGCCGAACTATGACCCATACTACCACCAGAATGAACGACAATACGGGCGCGGCAGCTATCAAAACGGCCCGTATCGGGGCGGCCGGTCCAACTTCGGTGGCGATAAGATGCGCCACAAGAAGATGGGCGGGAGCCCCATGAAGGTGACGCCGCAGCACCATCAGAAGCCTGATGCTGCGTCTGTTGGGAAGAAGAAGAAACGCAAGACCAATACCCTTGGACTGACGCCCGGAGAGGAGTCGGACGAGGAAGACGTGGACGAAGAAGCCAAGCTGGTTGAGTTGATTGGTCCTGACGCTCCAAAGTACGCTATTGCCATGTCCCGGTTCTGCCTCCCTGTTTTTGTTCTCGTGCGTCCGTACTCACACAGTTCCCACCTAGTCCCACCGACATTGCTCTCTGGATCGAGCAGCGCCGCAAGAATTTCCCGACCCAGGCACGCGTAGCGGCTCGGCAGTCCACCTCGGGCGAGGGCGAGGACAAGTCCGGCGCGAACGGCGGCGGTGCCGGCGGCAGCAGTGCCAATGGTAAGAGCGGCTCGACAGTTCTGACGGCGCTGGAGCGGCAGCAGCAGAAGGCAGAGAAGCTGCGGAAGCAGCTGGAGAAGGTGGAGTCGAGCATCAAGCGAAAGCGCGAGCAGCAGGACGAGGGCGACGAGATGCGTGGAGTGGACGGCGAGCTGTCCGACGCCTCTTCGGATTCAAAGTCAGATGACGAAGCACCAGAGGCGCTGCCGATCCGCAGTGAGGTGGTGCCGCCGGCGCCGCGGCGGGCGGACCATTCCAAGCACTGCAAGTACTACTCGACCGGCGGCACGTGTGGCAAGAAAGGCAAGTGTCGCTTCGTCCACGACCCGGCGGTGCGAGAGGCGGCGCTGCGCGAGCGGGAGCGCAACGGAGGACGCATGACGCTGCAGCAGCGGCTGATCCTCAACGACAAGGACCAGGAGGACCTCACGATTGTCAAGACGTTGCAGTATCTTAAGGAGAAAGGCATCATGGCAAGCGGCGGGGCTGGACCGGAGGTGGGAGCGGCGGCGGCGGTCCCCGAGGCGACCCGGACGGAGCCGGAGTTGAAGCCGGAGCCGGAGCGGCAGCCAGAAGCGGAATCGCAAGTACAGCCACAGCCACAGAGTCTGCCCAAGCAGCCGCCCGCGGGCCTGCCGCCGGTGCCGCCCAACGCGTCGAGCGCGACTCCGACGACGCAGTACCAGGGATGGAATCTGAGTGGATTTGGCAACACAGGTGTGAAGTCGGGCGATCTCTAGTCCGCGGCGCGAGGAGGAAATTGGGAGGTTGTGTTCTGTTTGCTCTGTTTGCTCTGTTTGTTCTGTCTCTTTGCGTTCTGTCCGGCTCCAGTTCCGGTTTCCCGCTTTGTACTGTGGTCGCATAAACTGGCAGTGTCAGTCCTGGGAACTCGGCGTTTTGTGTTGGCTGCTTTCCAGCCTTGTACTTTGTGTACTTGTTGTGTGGTCTCGTGTGGAGGTCTCGTGTGCGATCCGTCAAGAAAAAAAACCTGTAATACTGTCTGCATGTACTGGTGGTGTTGCACTTGTGCTTTGGGATCGACAAAAGTGAGTCTAACCTGAGAAGCTTAAAAGGCCTGAAATGCTAGGTGACGCTGAATGCTACCATTATGACTATGCTGTGGTCTGGCTACGAGACTCTTGCCTAGAAGAAAATGGAAAACCAAGACGAATGCTGACTACCCCAACAAGCGAGCGATGCTGTCATTAAAATATGCTGGTTGTCGCGCCGGAGCTGTCGCCAGCTGTTACCGACGCGGCAGAGCGGTGCCGCCGCCACCACTTCTTCCGTAGCCCATGGCGGCCTGCCGCTTCCGCTGTTCCTTCTCCGCCTTGAGCTTCCGTTCCAGCGCCTCCTGCTGGGCGTCCTCGCGCCGGGCCACCCGCTCGGCCATGTACTCTTCCTCGTCAATGTCCGAGACGCCGGCCTCCATGTCCGACTCGTCATCGAAGCCGTCGTCGTCGTCCGACTCCCAGCGCGGGCCACGGCGGTCCCGGCCCGCGTCCGGCTCGTCGTCGTCGTACTCGACAAAGTCATCCATATCGGCGTCGTAGTCGTCGTCGTAGCGCGAGCGCCGAGGCGCGCCAAACGGTATCCGTGGCCGGCTGGACGCGTCGGCACCGGTGCCGGACCGCGACGCCGTCGCCGAGGTCGACGACGATGGGCGCGGTCGTGCCGTGCCTTGGTAGCCGGTCGTGGCTGTGGCCGCCTTTTTCGGCTGCCGCTCTTCGCGGGCGGCGGCGGCGGCGGCTGACTTGCGGCTGGCCGACGTCTTTTTGCTGTCGGGGCCATCGTTGGTCGGGCGCCGGTTCGTTCCCGATTGCGACTCCCGCGGCCCGATCTGCGGCCGGACGGCCAGAGACCGCGATGTGCTCGGCTGCTTGCTGCTGCCGCCTGTCGTATTTCTGTTTCGGCCCTTGGCGGTCCGGGCCTCTTCCGCCTGGATCACCATCCGCTCGCGCTTCGACGGCCCCTTCTCCAGCGGCTTGTGCTGGATCTTGCCGACCTGGCCCATGGCCGCCTGGGCCGCTTTTGCCCGCTGCATGATTTCGAGGTAGGAGCCCTTCTTGGGCGCCGTCTTGGATGCCGATGGGTCGGCAGCCGGGGCTGGCTTCGGCCTGTTCGCTACCGGGGCTCGCGAGGCGGTGGTGGCCCTGGACAGGGGTTGGACGGCCTTGGCGGCACTGGGCATGGAAGCGGCGGGCCGGCTCCGAGGTGGCTCCGAGGCATGTGGCTTGGTGCGCGTGTCGGGAAATGCTGCTGCTGGCCGACTCGGCCGATCTCTGGAGTCTCTGGAATCTCTGGAATCTCTGGTGCTGTCGGCGGCGGTGGAGGCCGTCCGCGGTGTCTTGGAAGCGGGCGTGCGGGAGAGCTCCTCTCCGGCTTTGCGCTTGGACGGCTGGAAAGGACGTGTCGTCGCATCGCCGTCGGCTTTGCCGCTGATCTGAGCGAGAAGGTCGCCGATCTGGGCCATCAGTCGACTGTTGGGGGAGGGAAAGGGTCAGGGGAGGAGCGGGGCCGGAAAGCTCACCATGGTGCGTGATTGGGGTCAGTCACGGTAATCAACAGTTGGAAAAAATTATGCTCCGGCTGGCGGACAGATCACAAGTCTGCTGAGGGCCAGGTTGGAGAACGCATTGGAAAAGGAGGGGGTGGAATAGTAAGGAGTTGTCGCGATTGCGCCGTGGACTGGTAAGACCAGGAAGGCGAAAAAGATGCACGTAAAAGGCGGGGCTGATGAAGAGCCCAGCGAAAGCGGAAGAAATGAGAGCCTTGGGGGTCCCAGAAAAGAGGCTTGTCGTAGGTGCCTAGGTTGGGTGGCGGATCTAGGCGTGTCGTCCCTTTCAGGATTTGTCGGAATGTCGACCCCTGGGGCAAGACGGCGCCTATTTCTGCACAGTGCTTGGCCAGCGCCTCAGCGAATCGGCTTGGAGTACTCGTAACGACCGGTAGGGGGGAGTGTCGGGACAGGAAGTTGGCTTGGGACTCGTACAGTTGAAGACGAAGCGATGCTGGTTGAATAGAATCAAGGCGAAATCCGCTTCCAGCAAGACGTGGACTGAATTATATTGGGGCACGTGAGGGCTAAAGCCTTTTGAGATAGCGCACATGGTGCGAAAAGCAGCCTGTGGCGATGTGCTCCACGCTGTAATAGATTCCTTGCATGTCAGGCATCAGATAGACAAGCCCATAAATAGTGGAGCCCCAACGCTAGGCACCAAGGCAGGTAGATCACATGACCACAAGGGCCCTTAGGGCTTCTTTTCGTGTGGGAAAAACCCCATGCAGTTTTTAGTCCCCTCTTATTTTTTTCGCAGCACCATTCCGAAAACTTTAACCAGCATCTCTCACAACCCGGACCAAAGATTCAGTCTCCGCTACAACTGTGCGGTTAAATCGATTGAAGTCTCGTGTTCTCCTACCCTCTCCAACACAGTACGTTTCATTGACGGACAGTGATTTTCCTGGCGACGAAGCGCAAACTAACGAGACGTCTTTTCCCCGCCACAGAAATCACCATGAAGCACCTCGCAGCCTACCTCCTGCTCGGCCTCGGCGGCAACGCCTCGCCGTCGGCCAAGAACGTCAAGGAGGTCCTTGAGTCGGTCGGCATTGAGGCCGACGAGGAGCGCCTGACCAAGCTGATTGCCGAGCTCAAGGGCAAGGACATCAACGAGCTGATCGCCGAGGGCAGCGCCAAGCTGGCGTCGGTCCCGTCGGGCGGCGGTGGCGGTGCTGCCGCGGCCGGTGGTGCTGCCGCTGGCGGCGCTGCTGCCGAGGAGGCCAAGGAGGAGGAGAAGGAGGAGGGTACGTTTTTTTGCTTGCTGTTCTTCTTCTCAGAACTGCGCGGAACTGTCGCTAACCACGACCACAGAGAAGGAGGAGTCCGACGACGACATGGGGTTCGGTCTCTTCGACTAAGCGATTCCACTGGACAGCCGAGTGTACCGATAGTTACCACCAAGGGCGGGCAGTTCGCGCTGCGATGGCGGCGTGCGGATTCTATGCCCACGGACGGCGGGTGCCTCTACCGGATGGGAAGGATGGGGGCCGGCGTTATTGGGAGAGCCAGTCGACGCAGACGTCGTCTAGGTTGTCGGAAAAGGGTACGTGTCACAGAGGCGAAAATAAAAAATCAAGTGGAAAACGCATCTTCAAGTCGATTGAGCACGTCTTTTGGCCCGGTTCGTGACACGTGACATTATATATATATATATATATATATATATATATGTCACGTGACTGTGATGCGGGGCTCGTCCGGGATTCGAGCCCGTATTTTGCTGTTGCTCCAGGCAACGATGCGGACGCGCTGATTGGCTGGATGGGGATTTTGAAAATAAAACGGGCTGCGAAGCTGCATGCCAAAATAAATTAGTAGCATTGCCGACTTGCGAGGGTGACGGGCCCTATCCACCCACTTTGCGAACAGTATCCCCCCTAATCCTGTCTCTTATTTTTTTTGCCGTCGCCCAACGACGCGTTTTACATCTCTTACGACCTTGCTTTCTGCGCGTCGACAATCACGAGAACCGTCCAGACGGCACGACGACGACAGAAGACCGGGAACGACACGAACGGCAGACACCAGCCAGAGAGAGAGAGAGAGACAGAATAGAGTGACGAAACGACGAGCGATTTACGATGGCGACGGTATCCCCGACGCCGATGGGGCAGGGAAGCCACTTCACGTCGCTGGGACGACGCACATCAGCACGACAGGCGTTGCGGCGGCCGCCGTCGCGGTCCCAGCTGGCACCGACGACGGCGGGCTCACGGCGCGGCACAGGCTCGGCAACGGCGGGCGACGGGGCCCAGCAGCAATACGCCACGACGCTGCACGACAGCTCGGACGACGAGATGCCGATTCCTATGAAGCTCAGCGCTCTGACCAAGGCGCTCTTGAGCGACGGGGTGTCGGCGTCTGAGGAAATGGCAGCGGCGGCCGTGGTGGCGGCATCGAACGTGGCGGGACCGGCGATGGCGACGCGGCGACGAAGCGCGCTGAACCGGTCGACGTCCTCGGCGGGCGATGCGGAGACGCACGCGGCACAGCCGTCGGCCGAGAGGGCGGCGGTGCGGCAGACGCGGCGACACGTGCGGTCGGGCAGCGCGCAGGCAGGCAGCGCGTATCCGTTGGCGTCGGCGCCGGTGTCGGCATCGCGGCCGTCATCGCCGTTGGCGGCTCGGCCGCAAAACAGCAGCCCAGTCGCACGGAAGCGGGTGGTGCGGCTGAGCGCGGCCACGCCCGCCAACGGCATCGCACAGCAGCCGGCACCGATGCGACGGTCGCTGTCGGCATCCAAGCACAGCCGGTGGGCGTCGGCAACAGCAGCACCGAGCACGGAGGAGGGGCCCGTCGAGAGTGTCGCAGTCGCAGCCGCAGCGAGCGAAGCCGACGTGATGGCAGTGGCAGCAGCACCGCAACAGACCGCACCGAGCGTCAACACGCCCGCGTCGAGCGTGCGGCGCGTGCAGATCGCGGTGGGCTCGGCCGGACGGAGCAGCCGGGCGCGGCTATCCACGTCCTCGTCGGCGCTGCGGCCACTGAGCGACTCGGAGGCAGGCCACGACGAGGCACCGACGACAGCAGGTCGAGCCACGAGCAGCAGTGCGTCGCGGTACACGGCATCGTCCGGCGGCAGCGTGGCCGTCCTGAGCGGCAGCAGCACCACCAGCCGCGAGACGGACGCACAGGCGGTGCCGGGGTCGATGCGGATGAAGCGGGTGGGCAAGGCCCTCGGCGGCGGGTTCCTCAGCGGGCCGGCACGACGAGGACGGCGGCGACAGAGCGACGAGGACGGCGAGCACAGCCCGGACGAGCTGCCACATGCACGCGAGACGGCGGCGCCGGGGTCCGTGGGCGGCAGCGGCAGCGGCAGCGCACAGCCACCGTACTTTGACCCCTACGGCCGCGACCGGGCGACAGGCAGTCCCATCAGCGCCCGGAACACGCTCGCTCAGCGGGCCAGCAACCTGCGCGGACACTCGCCACCCGTGGCCGCGGCCGCCGAGCCACCGCGACGGGCCTCTCCCGCAGGCTCCCCTCTGGCCGCGCTCGCCGCGCTGCCCGCCACCCACGACAAGGAGAACGAGCGGCCACTGAACTTGTACGTGCCCAAGCCGGAGGCCAAGGTGTCGACGGCGGCCGTGGTGCCGGCGTCGGCGAACCGTCTGAGCTCTTTGGGCGGCTCTCCCGAGCGCAAGGCGCTAGCGTCCATTAGCCGAAATACGCCACGACGACAGGCGCCGCCGCCGCCGCCGCCCAAGATGACGGTGCTGGAGACGGCCACGGCGGCGACCGGCGGTGCGGCCGCGACGGCGCCGGGCACCAAGAAGCCGCGGATCCTGCTCAAGGTCAACGGACGGTCGTACCAGCGGGTCGACTGCATCGGGCGCGGCGGCAGCGCCAAGGTGTACAAGGTCACGGCAGAAAACGGCAAGATGTTTGCCATGAAGCGCGTGTCGCTGGAGAGTGCCGACGAGGCCACCATCCGGGGGTACCTGGGCGAGATTGACCTGCTGCGCCAGCTGGCCGGCGTCGACCGGGTCATCCAGCTGTTTGACTGCGAGATGAACAAGGAGAAGCAGATGTTGAGTCTGGTAGGTCTTCAAGGCGGTCAAGGTGGTCAAGGAGGACAGCCAAGTGATGTCAGTGCTGACTAAGCAGCTCATGGAACTCGGCGAGCTCGACCTCAACTCGCTGCTGCGCGTGCGGCAGAACCCCGAGAGCGCGCGGCTCGACCCCGTGTTTGTGCGCTTCTACTGGAAGGAGATGCTCGAGTGCCTGCACGCGGTGCACGCCCACGACATTGTGCACTCGGACCTCAAGCCGGCCAACTTTGTGCTGGTGCAGGGCCGCCTCAAGCTGATCGACTTTGGCATCGCCAACGCCATCCAGACCGACCAGACGGTCAACGTGCACCGCGAGACCCAGATCGGCACGCCCAACTACATGTCGCCCGAGTCGCTCATGGACGCCCAGCAGTACGCCTTTACCGCCCACCACAACGGCCGCGGCGGCCTGTTTCTGCCCGCCGGCCAAAAGGCCGCGCCCAAGCTGATGAAGCTGGGCAAGCCCAGCGACGTCTGGAGCCTCGGCTGCATCCTGTACCAAATGGTCTACGGCCTGCCGCCCTTTGGCCACATCCAGAACCAAATGGCACGCTGCCAGGCCATCATCACGTGGTCCCACGCCATTGAGTTTCCCGCCCGCGGCCTCGGCGGCGTGCTCGTGCCGCCCAGCCTGCTCGCCACCATGCGGCGCTGTCTGAACCGCGAGCAGCAGCTGCGCCCGACGTGCGCCGACCTGCTAGTGGCCACCGACCCGTTTGTCTATCCCGAGGCCGCGCTGCCACCACCCACCACCAGCACCGACCTCGACAGCATGCCCGTGACCGAGGAGCTGCTCAGCCGTATCATCCAGAGCGTCGTGACGCGCTGTCGCGAGCGGCTGCCGACCGAGGGCGAGACCCTGTCGGCGTGGCCGGCGGCCTACTGGGCGAGTGTGCGGCGAGCCGTGGCCGCGCGAGAGGAGGGTGGACAGAGGTGAGGGGAAGAGAGAATTGCACAAAGGAACCATGATTCACGACCCGCTTTTGTATATACAGTTTTTTGGAGCCAATCCCAGTTCTATCGTCACGTGATTACTCAAACTCAATGTCCTGGATCCGCAGCACCGTGTACTGGTGCTTGCTGCGCACGGTGCGTTTGCGGCGCGTGCGGCGCTTGGTCTTGACGAGGATGCGCAGGGGCTCAAACTCGACGCCGAGCACGACGGCCGTGACGGTGACGCCGGGCACGTGGCCGCCGCGACGGACGCCCTCGCCCTCGGGGCCGGCGCCGCCGCCGCCGCCCGACGCCGTGGCCGCCGTGCCGACGGCCGT
>RQWE01000507.1:0-11099 GCA_004028395.1 Leptographium galeiforme
ATTTTAGCTAAAAAGTAAAGAAATAAAATATACAATTAATTTTTTTAATTAATTTTAATTTTTTTAATTAATTTAGTATTAATTAATTTAATTTTAAGGCAAATTAAAATTAATTTTTTTTCATTAATTTAGTTTAAGGGCAAATTAATACTAAAAATTAATTTTAATTCAAATTAATACTAAAATTAACGAATTAATTTCCTAACCCTGTTAATACCTTACATATTACATTTATAGCAGTAATACTAGTACTATTAGATAGCGCCGACTCGGTACTTTCTAACAGTATATTAGGTATAGTAGTAGGCCCAGTAGGTAGTCTACTATACTGAAAACCGTTTAAGTAAGGGCTTATAAGCCTTATAGTACCTAGTTTACTAAAACACAGCGCTTAATTAAGCCTTACGTAAAGTAGCTAGCCTTTTAAGGTAAAGCGCGCTATATTATATAGTCTAAGGCTAGCCTTATAAGGACTAGATATACGCTTATAGGCTTAGCGTTATAATACATAAAAAAGATTATTAATTGTATTAATTTGCTTTTTAAAAATTAATTTTAAATTTAGTACAATTAATTTTATTAAATTTATTTAAGGTTAAAACTAAATTAATAAATTAATATCCTAACCCTAGCAGTATTTTAATTTAACTATTAAACTAATAAATCCTTTACTATTATTAGTTTATAATAGCTAAGGCCTAGTAAATTATAACATATACTAAGAATATAAAAAAGCGCTTACTTATATACTTTATAGTTACGTTATTTTAAATTTAGTAATTTAAGCTAGCTTAGTAGTAATAGGCTATTAAAACTAGATTAAACTTTAGTAGTCTTAAAGTATAAAGATTAGGCTTATAAGCAATTTGTCTTCTTTTTGCTATTCCTTATTAAGGATTGCTCCCTTAACGTTAAATAGGCAAAGCAAGTAGTTACTATAGTTAACGTAAAAGAACTTTAGGTTTAGTCTGTCTTAACTTCCTTATACGTAAACGTTTAGGAAATATATAGTAGTAGCCGCTTTTATATTTATAGTATTAATCATTTATAAAAAGAAGGCGGGCCTGGTTATAACGATTTAATTAAATACCTTACTAAGGTACTAGACGTACTTAAATTGTCTTTATATAAAGTTGTCTAGTTATACGCCTTAGAGCTAGTCTAGTTTTATAGCTAACCTATATATAGCGTTAGTAACGCTTTTATAACTTTAAACTAAAAGCTATAAACTAATTAATAGGTTAATATTTTAGTTCCTTATTAAGGATTAAGTTTAATTAGGTTTTATACCTAGTAAAGACTTTACTATGTCTAGCTAGTAAGGCGGCTAAAGAGAAAAAAAAAAGAAAGAGTAAGTAGTAAACAAGAAGGTGTTAAAGGGGTAAGAAAGGGAAAGAGAGGGTACTAGGCAATCGACGTTTATACCTTATATAGTAAGAGCTTTATAAGCTAAATAAAGAGGGTAAAAGAAGGTAAAAGCTAATTAGGTTTATATTACTAGCTATAGTTATAACTAATTAAAAGTAAGGGAGTAAATATAGTAATGTTAAAATAAAGAGAATTGAAAGTAAGAATTAAAGGAAGGTTAGTAATATTTATAGTTTTATTAGATAAAGCCTTTTTAACTAGGTGTTTACTGTTTTAACTTAAATTTATAAAAAGAAAAAGGAGGTAAAGGTTTTTTTAAAAGTTATATTAAGGTAATAAAAATCTTATAAAAGCTTTCCTTTTTTAGTAAATTTACTCTTTATTTATAAAGGGGATTTAATTAAGCTTTAAAAAAGGCCTTGTATTTAAACAGGCTTCTTTCTCCTTTATAAAGATAAATACTGCTTATAGCCTTTGTTTGTTTTCTCCTTTACTTTATTTAATCTTTTTTATTTATACACTTTTATATTCCTATTTTATACACCCTTTTATTACCAACTAATAATTGGTAAAACCCGTTTTATAGTAGTATAGTATAATGCTAACGCTACGCTATCTTTTTATAGCTTAGTAAGCTATTATTGTATTATAATACTATTTATTAACTTTATAATATTAAATGCTAATTAAATTCCTTTAAAGGCTTTTATAACTTTTATTACTATTATACCTAATTAGTTTTTACTAGTAGCTTTAGTACTTATTTCTTTAGTTAACTCCTTCCTTTAAACAATTTAAAGTAGTTTATAAGGTTAAAAGCTTAGTTTACCTTCTTACTAAAGCGTATAGTAACTAATTTAAAATCTTTAAATAATAAAGGGCGCTACCTTTACTATATGTTAAACTGTTATAACTAATTAGATTTATAGTATAAAAAGGGTATAAATTTATTAAAGCTAAGGTAGGGCATAGGAGGCGCTAATATCCTCCTACTAGGTTACGTGTATAAGGCATATAACCTCTTACGTAATAGGTTATATAACACTATACTACGGCTAACTTTATATATAGTAAGTTATAGCTAAACTTTAATTAGGTTTATAATTGCTATATTAAGCTGGTTAACCTATGTATAACTTCTTTTTATAAAACCTTTAATAAGTTTTTTATATTTAATAAGATATAGCATTTACTCCTTAGTTTCTTTTTAATATATAAAATTAATAGTAATACCAGCGCTTTATATTTTATTTGTAGCTTTACCCTCTTTTAGCTCTAGTACCTTATAAAAGGCCTTTAATTTGAATAGCGTTATAACAGCTTTTTAAAGGGCTAATAAGTTTAATTTAGCTATAAAGCTAATCTTTATTAAAGATTTATAGTAAGTCCTCTTAGTAAGTATACTTATAAAGTAGCTACTAGCGCGCGCTAGTAAAAAGCCTTATTTATAGCCGCTTATAGTTATTATAACCTAAATGCTTATAAGCGCTATAAAGAGCGGCATATGTATTACTAAGGCGCGTTAACTAATTAAGGTTATACCTTATAAGTTATAGTTTTATAGTTTAAGTACGTTTTATTACTAGGCTTATTAAACACTTATACCTTTTATCTCTTTTACGTTAAAGGGGCGAGGTGCTCGTACTATCCGTCTTAAAGGAAGCATTCTACGCTGTCTTAGCTTAGGTTTACTAAGTATAAGGCGGCTCTTTCTCCTTTAACTATATTTTCAATCTGTTTCCTATTATTAAACCTTATTTAACTACTTTAGTCTTAATAAAAGCAAGTTTTAATTAGTTATAGGTTACTAAAGGTTTAAGTATAATACTTTTTATAACCTTAAGGCGTTTTACTAAAAAAAGAATAAGACTTAAGGTCTTTATATTAACTAAGACTCCTTTAAAGAGGCTAATAGCGCGCTTATTATTTAAAATAGTATAAATTCCTTTAATTTGATTTAATTAAATTCTAATATGATAAATCTTAATAATAACGTTAATAATAGCTTAGCTAGTTTAAGTGCTAGTAAGGGCTAGGCGGTATTATTTTTAGTAAATACCTTAAAAAGAAAGCTAGCTATTATTCTTAAAAAGTCTTTAGCTTTTACTCTGTTTAAGTTAAAGGTTATAAAGGGATTAGCCGTTTAATCAGCTTTTAAAGCTATAAAACTTAATATTATAATAAGCTTTAATTAGGTTCCTTTAGTTATTTAAAGCGCTAAAAAGGCTTTTAAAGGTGCTAAGGTGTTTATAAGCACGTTAAAGGGGGTAAAGGAGGCTACGCCCCTTATTAAGAAAAGGGTTATGTTTATTAAACGTGTTCCTTTAACTAAGGCCAAGCCAAAGAGAACGGTTATTAAAGAGTTTGCTTTAAAGGGAGGGTTTAATAAGTTTAATCTGTTTACTAAGTTTAAAGGTAAAGGTAATAGCTTTAATAGGACTAAGTTTAAGGAGGAAGAAGAGGAGAAGGATTTAAATAATAATAGCTTTATTAAGGAGGATAACTAGTCTGTTAATTTTAATACTAGCTTTTATAAAGCTAGTTTAAATACTAAGATAACCAATAACTAGTCTTAGGCCTTAAGCAAGAAACGGGTGTTATATATATAGTAAAGAAGGTAGATTAAATTTTATACGCGCTTACTTAGGCTTTTATTATATAAATAAAGTAAATTAAAAAAGAAAGTTATTTATATAATAAACATTTATTTTTATTTTTATTATATATAAATAATAGCTAAAAGAAGTAGTAGTTTTATAAAATTAAGGTATAAAAATAAAGGAGAGAGGTTTATAAGGTAAGGCATAAAATACATAACTTTTAAATAAAAGAAAAAGAATATAAAAAATATACTTAGCCTATAAAGGCGCTTATATAGTCTTACTTATTACTATATAAAGTAGTTTTATTATTACCTTTATCCTTTAATAAAGGATAAAAGTAATTAGCTATTACTATTTTAAAATTATATTTTATAAAGTTTAATTAGGTTTATACGTATTACTTCCCTATATAGCTTTTAGTTTTTAAACAGTTTTTTATATTAGCATATTTTTATTTTTTAAAGCCTTACTAAGCTCTTTATTTATATCTTTTTTTAAGCATTATCTCTTCTCCTTCTTTATTTAAAGTTTAATTAGGCTTATACTAGATTCCCTTATTATTTTATATAAACTCTTTAAATTAGTTTTATAAGAATGTTTAGCTTTATACTACTCTATTTAAGTAGGCTAAAGTATATATTCCGTTTTATATAATTCCTTTTATTCCGTTTTATAGCCTCCTTATTATAGTACTTGTTAACGGCGGTTACTGCTTACTTACGTCTTCTCTCTTATTAAGGAGAGTTTGTATTTAATTATTAATTAGTTTTTTTAGCGTTATATTGTTTTACTAGTTTAAACCTTTTTATGTTGGCGTTTTAATTTTTAAAAAGTACTACTAGTTTAAAGCTATAAACAAGGTAAAAGTAGGAGTACTTATAAAAGCTTTAGACTGTTGTTTAATTTATAAAAAGCACGATTAAAAGTGCTCTTCTTTATCTAAACCTAGTTCCTCTTATAAGCTTGCTTAGCGCCCTTTTAATTAAAAAGTGTCTTACTTTTATAATACCATTTACTTTTAAGTTATAGGCTAAGGTAGTAGTGTAAAGGATTTTAATATATTTATAAAGTTAGGCTATACTTTATTTACTACTACCGTTAACGCTATGCTATAGTAATAAACAATGCTTTTTTAAAGGAAGCGTTTAATCGGCTTTAAGTCTGCTTTTACTATAGAAAAGGCTTTATATAACTAGTTAAGGTATATCTTGCTTTAATTGGGAAGTTAACATTCCTAGTTATAAAGCAGCCTTAAAACGTTAAGGTACATTTTAATAAATAAAGCTATAAGTATGCGTTACTATCTTAGCGTATTACTTTAACGCTTATTTTTAGTATAGTAAATATAATTTTAAAAGAGCGTTAACTTACGCCTTTAGTCCTTTTTACTAGTAGTAAATATTAAGTCTTTTAGTAGTAGCCTCTTTACTATAATGCATAATAGCAATATATACGTCTTTAATTAGCTTCTTCTTTAAGTTTAGGTTATTAATTACTTAAAGGGGCATTTTATTTATTTTTACCTGCTATAGGCGCTAGTTATAATAGTTAAAATGTATGCTTTATATAATAAATTGCTATAAGGCTTACCTTTTTATTCTAGTTAGCTGTTTATAAAATACTAAAAACCTTTATATTTTAATAAAGTAGTTTAACTATTTCTTACTTTAATTTATAAGTACAGTTTAATTAAATTCTACCTTATTTTAGCTAATTAGTATATTAAAGATTTAAGTATTAATAAGTTTTTAAGGTCTTCCTTCTTTACCCTTTTTATATAGTTCTCTTCCGTTATTAGTTTATAGGATAAAGCGTTAGTAACTATATTCTTTATTTTAAAGATGTGCTAAACTTTAAAGTTAAACAATTAAATCTATATAATCTATTATAAAAGTAGTAAACTAAAGACGTTACTAAAGGAACTGTTTAGCTAGTAGTATAGGATAAAAGCGTTAGTCTTAAGGACGAAATATATTTTATAAAGGTAGCTATAAAGTTTACGTAGGGCGTTTACTATCCCTTTAGTTTCCCGCTTTATAGTATTATACGCCGCTTTTACCTTTATTTAAATTTTACTCTTAAAACTTGCTAAACGCTATTATTTATTTAAAGGTTAATATAACTTAGCTCTTTATCCTTTAAGACTAGCGTTTATAAAAAGGAAAATAGTAACTCTTGTTATAGTATAGTTAATTATAATTAGGATAAGTAGTAATATAATAGCTTTTTAAAGGGCTTTAAAGCTTTAAATTTAACTAAGTTTTTACTAAAATTTTTAATTTTTATAAAGTAGTAAGTATAATAGTTTTATAAGGATTTTAAAGTAATTTAAATTTAATAAAAAATAATAAAGCTAAAACTTTTTAAACGTTTTTTAAATTATAGCATTATTTTTAGCATAGGATTTTAATTAACTTTAGCTTAATTAAGGCTATACCCGTTATAGCTATAGTAGTAACCCTTATAAGCTTAAAGTTTATAAAAACGTAATTAACGTTTATTAAGTACTTAATAACGTATTTTTAAACCCCTTTTTTAACGTACTCCTCGTTATATTTCGTCTTAAAATCTTTAATACTAACATTATTAATAAATACGCGGTAAACGGTAAGAATTAACGTACTTAAGATATAGTTAACTATTTAATAAAACTAGGCTACTAAATTAGTTACGCTTTATAAAAGTATAAACGTTTATAAACGTTTAATTCTAGTCTTAAAAGCTGTTATATTATAAGACTTTAAGGTAAGTAAAATTTAATTATATTTAAAAAAAAGGTTAATAAGACTAATTAGCTAATATATAGTAATATCTTTTAAAAACTTATTAGTAGCTAGTAAGATAAAAGCGTTTTAAATTATAAAGGCATTAAATTTAACTGTATTATTAATAAGCCTTAGTCCTTTATCCTTTTTCTTAATAAGAAACTAATAGTTATAATAAAAAGCATAGCTATCTTTAAGTATACTATGATCTTTCCTAGTATATAAGAGTGCTACTACTTTTTTATTAAGTACTGTCCTTAACTGCTACGCGTTATAAAGGACGGTTTTAATTACTTATAAAGGCGCTACTTTGTCTTTAATTCCTTTAAATTAAAAAAAATCTTATAATAGTACCGCTTTTTAATTAAATAAAATGCATATAAATAAAGCCTGTTTTTTTTAATATAGTTTTAGTAAAAGTCTTTTTAGTATTAATAAAGGCTAATTAAATATAAGCTAAAATATTTATAGTTACTTATTAAATTATAGCGTAATAAATGCTTTAAATACTAGTAGCTTATATTAAAGGTTATTTTAAACTTTTACTTATTCTTTACTTTTTTAGTTAAGGTCTCTTAAAGGCGTAAAGCTGCTTAAGGGCTAATTATTAAGTGGCTAAACTTTATTAGCCTTTTACTTATAAAGAGTATTAATTAAGACTACGTTTAATTCCTTATCCTTATTAGTTACTATCCTTAGCGCAGCCTGATTTATATGCTTAAGGTTAATAATAGTAAGAATATTATAAATGTATTTTACTTTAACTTGCTTAACTACTTTATTATTGTTTTTTAAAGGAAGAGGAGCTTTACAGCTAGCGTTAGTAATATTTAATTAGTCTTTAATAAGCCTAAGAGAAGTAGTTACATTCTTTCTTCCTTACTTATACCTTTTTAAAGGGATTAACTAAATAGTAACTATCCTTAGTTAATTCTATTTTACTTATTTATAGCGTTATAACGTTTTATTACTTTAATAAGATTAAGGTTTATTACTAGCTATAAGTTTATAAAGATTATACTACTATATAAGGTAGTATTATTACTATATATAAGGGTAAACTTTATGTTTAAAATAAAAGGGCATACTAAGTAGGATTCGGTTTATATTACGTTGTTTTTTAAAGATAAAAAGTATACTATTATAAAGAACCCTTTAATTTATACTAGTCTTTAAGCATTTTTAATAAATTTATTTAATTTATATACTCTTTAAGATATTACTGTTATTAGCGTTATTATTAAGTTAGTACTTTTTATAGTGTTAATACTAATTATATTTAATTAAGAGCTACTATTTATAATTGCTTTTATAACCGTTTTATTTAAATTTATTAGTTTAATATTAATAAGGGTATATAGTAGTTTTATTAAACGTATAGGTTTTTAAAGTATAAAAGTCCTTTAATTAAATAAGATAAGAGACACTTTATAAGTATTAGTAATTAAATTTATTTTTACTTTTTAGTTATAGGTATTAAGAATAAGGATTTTATTATTTTATTATTATTTTATTATTAGCTTTAATATTATATTAATAGTAAGGTAAAGGACTCCTACCTTTCTAAGTTTTAGTTACACCCCTACTCTTATTAATATATACTATGCTCTTAACTATAATAGTAACGTTAGTAAAATATATTAAAAGGTAAGCTACGATTAGCTTACTAAGCTTTACTAGTTTAAACATTATAACTTTAACCTTTATATTTAGTATATTGTTTATAGCTTTCTTAATATATAAGGGCTATACTAGTCTAATTATACTAGCCTTAGCCTTTTTAGTAGCTTTTCTTTTACTCTCTTTTATTAGTTATATTACTTTTAGTATTTAGCGTAGTATATATAAAATTTAATTAAGTTTTAGTTTTATAAACTTAGAGTTTTTAGGTAGCGTTAAGAGTAGCTTTATATAGGTTTATAGTACGTTTATAAAGATTTTATTATTATTACTAGTTTTTATGTTTTTAAAGCGTACTTTTTTTATTTATAGTAAGGTTAGTCTTTACCATTATTTTAAACAGTGTTAAGGTATATTTTATAATATTACGCAGGCTAGGCTAATTATATAGTAATAAGGTAAAGGAGTTAATGTTATATAGGGTTTAATTATATTCTATAAGCGTAATAGTACTAACGTTTACTATAAGCGCTAAAGCAATTAATTAAGGGATATTTAGGCCGTTCTAGTTCTTTATAGTAAAGAGGTAAAGCGTACTAACGTTTACCTTAATACTTTATACTTTTACTTTTACTATTTTATTTACTCCTTTTAGTTTAAGTACTAAGTAAGTAAGGATTAAACTACGTTTTAAATATACTTTATCTTTTTAAAATAATAAAACAAGGCTTTTAGTATATTTTTTACTACGTATAAGGTCTTTAATGCTAATAAATAGCTTATGCTCTTTAAAAATATAAAATAAAATTAAGTAGCTTTTATTTTATTAAACCTAATTATAGTTATATATTTAGTACCTTAGGTTATTATAGTAAAAGTAAATTGTAATAAGTTTTATATTTTATAGTGCTTATCTTAGGCCTTAGTATCTCTTACTACGGCTACTATATCCTCCTTTTTAGTTATACCTTTAGGGCTAGTATCCTTACTATCCTTCTCCTTAATAGTTAACGTTAGTATATTTATTTTATATACTATACTAAAGGTATTTTTTAGCTTACTAATTAAAGTAAGGATTTTAAGAAAAAGGCTAACTAGTTTATAGTTATAATGTTTTTGATTAGTTTTAAGCAGTAATAACTGCTTTAATTAGTTTAGTTTAATTTATGCTTATCTCTTTAAATTTCCTAATAAGAGCGTTAATACCTATATTATTTAATACTGCTAGTACTATAGTAGGTAGCGTAGTTATAGCTTTTTAGTTAGTTAAAACAAGTGTAAGTAGCAGACTATAAGTTATAGTAGCGGGTTAAGTTGTCTTAGTCTAGGTTTAGGTTTTTAAGGCAGGCTAATTAGAGTTATTATCGCTTAAATTTATATTACTATAGTTAAGGCGTAGTACCTCTTACTTAAGGAAGTTTTAATACTAGTGTTAAAATCTTTAAACAAAGTTTTTTTTAAATCGTTTACGTTAGGTTTACTAATAGTATAAAAGTTTTAAGAGGCGTCCTTTAAAAGCTTTTTAATAAGGCGTTTTATATATGCTATACTTACCTTTATCTTTACCTTATATAAAAGTCTTCTAAATTTTCTTAGTGCTTTAGTAAGTTAAATTAAATTAAAAAAGAGGTTTTTTATAAGCTAGTTATTAATATAAAACTAAGGATTTTTACTATAGTATAGGTCTTTAAACTAAAAAAGTACTCTTTCGTTTTTTTATAATATTATTTATATAGTAGCCTAATTAGGTTTTAAAACGGGTTTAACAATGTCTTTTACCTAGTTTTTAATATTTTTTTATTTAGTAGTAAGGGAACTGCTTAATTCTGTTAATTTTACCAAGGTAAGCTTAGTTATTATAAAAGTTAAAGGTTTTAAAGTAGTTTATCATACTTTTATTATTAAAGATCTTAAGTCCGTCTTTTTAAGTAGTAGCATAGTTACTACTAGTTAATAAGCGCCTATTACCGTTATAAAAGCTTAGACCAGGTTATTATTTAGGTTATTTAATTAGACTTGTTTATAACACTAGTTTTAAATAGGGGCGTAAGATTCCTTATAATAATAAGGTAACTATTATTCGCTATTATTTTTCTATTATAAGGGTCCGCTTAAAAGGTAGGTTACTTTTTAATTATAATTTTAGTAAGGCTAAGGGTTATAACAAAAAAAATAAAGTAAAAAATAAAGGATTATTAAAATTATTAAAGTGTTTTTATACGTTTTTTTATCTTAGTTATAATAGTTATTTCTTAAGCTAATCTTTTTATAATAATTTTAGTCCCTTTTATATACTTCTTTTCTCTTTACTTACTATAATAGCTACTAATAAGGGGTAAGCTAGTCTTTCTTTGGTTTTTACTATAAGTTTAGCTTATTTAAATTTTTAATTAGTTATTTTTATAAACTTGATTAAACTTTAATAGTTTAATAGTCTATCTTACCTATTATTATAGCTACTAGTAAGGAGTAAGCCAGTTATTATTATTATTATTTTATTACCTATATACGTCTAATTTAAATTACGTCCTAGTTGTACTGCTAGTTACTAGCGTTTAGGGTCTAAAGTGTTATAAAACCCTTATAAGGAAGAAACCGTAGTAAAGGTAAAGCGAGGGTGTGTTAGCTAATGCGTAGCTACAGGGTAGATTTATTCCCTATGTACGTCTACGTTGTTTATTACGTCCTAGTCGTACCGCCAGGTACTGGCGATCAGGGTCCAAAGTGTGGGCAGAACCCTCGT
>RQWE01000508.1:0-11065 GCA_004028395.1 Leptographium galeiforme
CTGGCCCTGCACACGCCGCTGCGGCCGATGCTGGGCGCCGTCACGCGCGACGTGGCCGCGGCGCTGGACCGGCTGCGGGGCCGCGCGTTTGCCTGCGAGTTCAAGTACGACGGCCAGCGCGCGCAGGTGCACCGCGACGCCGCCGGCCGCGTCTCGCTCTTTTCGCGCCACCTCGAGCCCATGACGGAAAAGTACCCCGACGTGGTGGCGGCGGTGCCGTTGATGCTCGAGGGCGGGGCCGGGCGGCCCGACACCAGCTTTGTGCTCGAGGGCGAGATCGTCGCCGTCGACCGCGCGTCGGGCGCGCTGCGCTCGTTCCAGACGCTGGCGAACCGGGCGCGCCGCGACGTGGCCGTCGGCGCCATCACGGTGGACGTCTGTCTGTTTGCCTTTGACCTCTTGTGGCTGGACGGCCAGTCGCTGCTGGAACGGCCGCTGCGCGCGCGGCGGGCGCTGCTGCGGTCGCGGCTGGCCGCCGTGCCGGGGCGGTTTGCGTTTGTCGAGAGCATCGACGCGACGGCCGACCAGGCCGAGACGGTGGTGGAGTTTTTCGAGCGGGCCAAGGCGGCCAAGTGCGAGGGCATCATGGTCAAGGTGTTGGACGGGCCGGGGGAGCAAGAGCAAGAGGAGGAGGGGGAGCAAGAGGAGGAGGGGGAGCAAGAGGAGGAGGGGGAGCAAGAGCAAGAGGAGGACGAGGACGACGGAAACGATAAAGACTTTGCAAAGCACAGCGTCGCTCAAGACACCAAAACCCCCAAAGCCGCAAACCGCCACGCCAACCCGACCCGCCACCCCAAAACAACAGGCCACCGCCGAAAGCCGCTCCTGGCCACGTACGAGCCCGACCGCCGGCTCGAGTCGTGGCTCAAGGTCAAAAAGGACTACGGGGCGGCCCACGACACGCTGGACCTGATCCCGGTGGCGGCGTGGCACGGCATGGGCCGCAAGGCGCAGTGGTGGTCGCCGATGCTGCTGGCGGTGCGCAACGAGGAGACGGGCTCGCTGGAGGCGGTGACCAAGTGCATGTCGGGCTTTACGGATGCGTTTTACCAGGCGAACCGGGCCCGGTACGACGAGGGCGGCAACACAAACACACGCCCAGACAAGCCCAGCTACGTCGACTACAGCGGCCCCGAGCCGGACGTGTGGTTCGAGCCGCAAGAGGTCTGGGAGACGGCCTTTGCCGACATCACGGTGAGTCCGACCTACACGGCGGCGCGGGGCCTCGTGCACGAGGACCGCGGCCTCAGCCTGCGGTTCCCGCGCTTTCTGCGGCGCCGCGAGGACAAGGGTCTGGAGGAGGCCAGCACGAGCGAGTTTCTGGCGGCTCTGTACCGGAAGCAGTAGGGGTGAAGAGTGACACCGGGAGCATCATGGCCGGAATAGACAGTCTCCATGTAATTGGCTCGATCTGTACGTTGGAATAGACAGTCCATGTAATTGGCTCGATCTGTACGTTGGAATAGACAGTCCATGTAATTGGCTCGATCTGTACGTTGGAATAGACAGTCCATGTAATTGGCTCGATCTGTAAATTACACTCTTACTGGGTCCGCCGCCTCCCGAGTGCCGATAGCAAAATAAAAGGTACGAATAGCAACGATCCTACTGCACAACCACCCCAAATCCACTAAAACCGCGGCCCCTCCAGCGCCTGCAGCCGCATCATTGCCTCGCTCTCCATCGCCTGAATGTACGCATAGTACTGCGCGTCCGCGTCCGACACGTACGGCGACGGCGCCGCCATTTGTCGTGCCGCTGCGGCCGCAAACGCGCGCTCGCGCTCGCGCGCCTCGATCTGGGCCAGGATGGCGTTTGGCTCAGGAGCCCAGCGGGCCGAGGACGGGTCTTGCGTGGCTGCCGCTTTCCCTTCCGCCTCCACTGTCGCCTCGACAGCCACCTCCTCTTCCGCCTCCACTGTCGCCTCGACAGCCACCCCCTCCTCCACCTCCTCCTCCACCCCCTCCTCCACCCCCACCCCCCCAAAAAACACCGGGTGCACCTTGGTCACGTCGTGCTCGAGCCCCGTCACGGCCCCGACCCCGGCCATGGCCGGATGCCGCCGCGCCGCGTCAAATGGGTAGCTCTGGGCCACGGCCGCGACGAGCGCCGCCTTCCATTTCCCAGCAAGGACGGTCCTGTGCTCCCGCGACGGATAGCTCCGGGCCACGGCCGCGACGAGCGCCGCCTTCCATTCCCCAGCAAGGACGGTCCTGTGCGCTCGCGACGGACCGCTCTGGACAACGGCCGTGGCCAGCGCCGACAGCCAGTCCTCGGCACGCGCGGTCCGGTGCTGTCGCGTCGGCCGGGTCGCCGTGGTCATCGTCACCGCCACGCTCCCCATGGTCCAGTGCAACGTCCTTGCCTGCGTGGCGGGCACGTCGACCGGGGTCGTGGCGCGAGACCACAGCAGCCCGGACGCCAACGTTGCCAGCGGCGCCCCGTCGGCCTTGCGGCGGCTCCGGGGCACATGCACCGCCGCGGGTGCCGCGTCCGTCGTGCGGGTGATGCTGTCCTTGTTCTCAGCCCGCGCCACGGCCAGGTCAAAGAGCGGCTCCCGCGCCCGCACCCGCACGGCCACCTTGGGCGCCCACAGCCTTTTTGAGGTGGACATGGAAACCCCCCACAGCCGGCTCGACCGCAGCGTCTCGAGCGGCGTCCGGCTCGGCTGGCGTCCGCGGCGGGCCATGTGCAGCGCCGCCGGCTCCTGGTCGGTCGTGCGCGTGGGGCCGCCGCTCTTGGCGTGGGCGGCCACGGCCGCGTCAAACAAAAAGGTCGTCGATGTCACGGGCACGGCCACGGTCTTCTTGGGCGCCCACAGCGCCGCCGCCTTGGGCTGTGCCGACCACAGCCGGCTGGACCGCAGCCGCGCCAGCGGTGTCTGGCTGGCCTTGCGCGGCTTGCGGACCATGTGCAGGGCCGCCGGCTCCAGGTCCGTCGTGCGCGTGGCCGTCTGTTTCTGCAGGGCCACGGCGGCCTCGCGGTCAAACAGAGGGCCCTTGGCCGCGACGGCCACCTGTCGCCGCGGCACCCACAGTGTCCGTTTGACCTGCCACATGCGCGTCGACACGAGACGCGGCAGCGGCGCTTCGTTGGCCTTGCGCGCTTTGCGGACCATGTGCAGGGCCGCCGGCTCCATGTCGGTGGTGCGCGTCGGTGTCTGCTTCTTCAGGGCCTGGGCGGCCTCGGGGTCAAAAAGGAAGCCCTTGGCCTGCACCGCGACGTTGTGTTGCGGCACCCACAGCGTCCGTTTGGCCTGCCACATGCGCGTCGACACGAGACGCGACAGCGGCGCCACGTTGGCCTTGCGCGCCTTGCGGATCATGTACAAGGCTGCCGGCTCCAGGTCAGTCGTACGCGTGGGCATCTGCTTCTTTGCAGCCAGAGCGGCTTCGCGGTCAAACAGAAAGCCCTTGGCCTGCACCGCAACGTGCTGCCGTGGCACCCACAACCTCCTCGCGGTGCTGATGCTCTGTCGAGACTGCCACAGCTGTGTCGACAGGAGACGCGGCAGCGGCGCCACGTTGGCCTTGCGCGCCTTGCGGATCATGTGCAGGGCTGCCGGCTCCTTGTTCGTCGTGCGCGTGATCGTCTGCCTCGTCGCCTTGGCTGCGGCCACGTCAAAGAGGAAGCCCGAGGCCGGCACCGCAACCTGCGGCCGCGGCACCCACAGCGTCCGTCGAGGCCGCCACAGCTGCGTCGACACGAGCCTCGGCAGCGGTGCCCCGTTGGCCTTGCGCGGCCGTCGCGTCATGTGCAGGGCCGCCGGCTCCTGGTCCGTCGTGCGGGTGACCGTCTGCTGTTTCCGCTGCTTCTGCGCCTTGGCCGCCTCCAGGTCAAAGAGCGGGCTCTGGGCCAGGACCACCGCCGACATTGACCGTCGCTTCCACAGCGCCCTTTTCTCTTTCGCAGGAGTCGCCGCCGTCCACAGACGCGTCGACGCCAGCGTCGCCAGGGCCGTCGCCGCCGCGGGGCGTCTTGTCCGTGGTCGCTGTCTCGGCACCCCGACGGCCGCCAGCGCCGTGTCGGTCGTCCGCACCACCGTCCACGCCGCCCGCGCCGCCGTCTCGGCCTCGAGGTCAAACAGCCGCGGCTCGTCCCGGTCGAGGCGCGCCACGGCTCGCTTCGGCCGCGGTGCCCAGAGGCTGGCAGACCTGATGGCCTTGGTCGGTGCCGCCTGTCCCTCGAGCCCGGGCGCCGACCAGAGCAGCGACGAGCTCGGAAGAGTCGCCGCCGCCACCGCCGCCGCCGCCGCCGCCCAGAGCTCCGTGCTGGAAATCGTGGCCATGGCCAGCATCTGCGGCTTCGCCCGTGCCGTCGCCGCCGCGCTGATGCTGTCGTACCTCTGCCACGTCGCCTCGTCCGGCTGCGCCACGCTCCACTGCTTCTTGGCCTCCGTCTCGATGCCCGTCCACAGCGGCGCCGCCACCGTCCCCCGCAGCCGCTCGTCCGCCTCGCCGTAGTCGGAATACACCGACCCCGCATCCATCTCCTCTCCCTCCTCTCCCTCCTCTCCCTCCTCTCCCTCCTCCTCCCGCTCCTCGTCCGACGGCAGCTCCGTCATGTAGTCGTTCTCCCCCGAGTCCGCCTCCAGCGGCGGCGGCAGCAGGCTAAACGTCGACGGCACGTCCTGGCTCTTGAGCAGGCTCGCAATCTCCCACAGCGTGTTCTCGTCAAACCCGTCGTCGCCGTCCGACTCGTCCGAGTCCAGGTCCTCCATGTCCTCCATGTCCTCCATGTCCTCCAAATCCTCCAGGTCCTGCACCTCCTTGTCCAGCTCATCCTCCTCGTCGTACTCGTCGAAAAAGGACGACTCCGGCTCCGACGGCTCCGCCACCAGGCCCTGCCGCAGTCCCACCACCGGCCCGCCCGCCGACGACATCGTTCCGGGCATCGCCATCAGCGGCATGCGCGGCGCCGCAAACCTGGCCGTGTCCGACTTTTCGCCCCACGGGAACTGGAAGATGCCCAGCGTGCCGCGCTTGTTGGGAAGCGGCTCCGGATTCTCAAGAATGTCGGGCAGCAGCGTCATGCGTCGGCTGCGTCTTGGCGGCCGCTGTGTCACCGGTCGAGGCGCTCTCTGCTGGCTCTCGCGCTGGCTAAACTCGCGCTCCAGCTCGGCGTCGAGCTGCTCTTCAAATGCCTGGTCGCTGTTTGTGTCCGCGTCTGTGTCTGTCCTCTCCTGCTCCGGTGCCGGAGACATGGGGGGGACCGCTGGCGCCGATCCGCTGACCCACAAGCCTCCGCACGACTGCTTCTGCACCGTCGCGGCATTTCTGTCGCTCCAGAGACCGGACCGTTCGATTGGTGCAACATCTTCGTCGCTGTTCTGGCTGCGGCTCAATCGCACCGGCGACCGCACCGCCTCGCCCGCATCCTCCGCCCGCAGAATCGTCCTACTCGTAGCGTCCCCTGTTCGCGCTGCCGGTGTCCACAAAGTCGCCTTTGCTGGTGCTGCCGCTGGCGTTGCGCCCGCCGTCCACAGCAGCGGCCGCGCGGCCGCCATCTCCGCCATCTCCCTCACCGCCACCGTCGTCGCCGCCAGCAACAGGTCAGTGCGCATCGCTTCGGACTGCTCGAACGGCTTAAACCGCTCGGACTGCTCGGACTGCTCCATCTCCACGTCCGACGAATCCGAGTCCGGCGGAGTAGGACTGCCCAGGTCAGACATGCTCCGAAACACCGCCTGCGCCTCCGCCAGCCGCCTCTTCCATTCGCTGGCTCCGTCCATCGGGCTTCGTGTCGGTTGCGCCACCCCCAACAGTCCGCTGGACATCCGCGACCGTTTCGACGCCCGCCGCTCCGCCGCCACCCCCCGGGGCGCCCCCGTCGTCGACGTCGACATCCGCGACCCCTGAATTTTGTCGTCGTTGGCCGTGGACTGTCGCCTGGACTCGCCCACCACCGACAGCGTCCGCACCGTCGACAAGGAGCTGCGCCCCAGATCCTGCTGCATCGTCTGCCAATGACCCGCCTGCGCGTCCATTTCTCTCTCGAGATCGTCCAGCAGCGCAAATCGCCGGCTCGGACTCTCGTTGGCCGCCGTCGACGCCTCCTCGTACTTTTTCAGCTGCGCCTGGATCTGCGCCAGCGCCTGTGCCGGCGACTCCAGCGGCGACGGCTGCGCCGCTTTCGCAAGGGTCGGTCGCCTCGTCGACAGCCCGCCGAGCATCAGCGGCGTGGGCGGCACCATCTTTCGCGACCACGCCTTGTCTCGCCGCGAAAACGTCGCGCAGACGTCGCCCACGCGGTAGTGCCACCGCGGCAGCTCCCTTTCCACTCTCCGCAACGTTGTCGGCCCGGCATTGGCGTCCTCTTCCGTCTCCTCGTCTGTCAACGGCGGCGAGTCGACCATGGGCGCCGGGGGCGGTATCAAAGTGCGGACGTCGCCGTCTCGGCCATCGCCCTTGAGGTACATGGTCCGCGCCACCTGGTTCTGCAGCGGCATGGCCACCACGGACGAGTGCACCGAACCCCAGTGCGTCGCGTATTCGTCGTTGGACTGATCGACCGTGGACTGATCGTCCGTGGTCGCACTCTGCACCGAATCGCGATGGGGCGGGATCACCGGCGACGATGCCCGCTTGTCGTTGCTCTTGGCCCGGCTCACACTGCTGTTTCGCTCCAGGGCCCGTTGCATGGCCATCACGATGCTGGCCGTGTCAAGGCCGGGCTGCCACCCGTCATCGTCGCCGGCCTGCGACACGCCCTGCCAGTGGCTGCTTGTTGGCTCGTCGATATGCGGCAGCTCCACCACCTCGAGCAGGTTCTCCGTCTTGATCGACGTCTTGCCCGTCCGGCTCGTGCTGCCCGACACCCGGCTGGGCTCGTCCAGCATAAAGTCAAAGGGGATTGGCGGCAGTTCCGGGACCGAAGACCGGCGACGCGGCGCGCTGTCGGCGCTGGGCGGACTCGGAAACAGGAGCGTCATCTTCTCGTTAAACGTCATGCTCTTGGTGTTGTTCGGCAACGGCCGGTTCGTGTCCGGCACACCCATGTACGTCGCAAAGGCTGTCGGGACTGCCGGCAGCACCGGCGGGAGGCTGCTCGAAACGTGGCGAAGAGCCGACTTGCGCATGCTGATGGACCCGGCCGACTTGCTGCGGCGGTGGCCCAGCAGCAGGGGCGACGGCTCCGACGGAAAGATGTTGCGGTCGTCCTCCAGGTTTCGCGGGATCGGTCGTGGCCGGTGTACAATCGACATGGTGGAATCCCGCGGCCCCGCGCTCTTGGTGTTGCTGCTCTTCCCTTGAATGATGTCCTCGACAGCGGCCGGATCGTCGTACACGATCCTGTTGACGAACATGACCGTTTGCTGCTGCTGATTGCCAGTCTCCTGGTCCATCGCCTTGACGGCTGTGGCACGCGGGTTGTTGGGCAGACCGATCGTCGGCCGTCGCTGAAGAGGCGTCTTGGCCGTCATCTGGGCCGGCTCCACGGCCTCTGGGAGCTCACGCGATGGGCGAATGGAACGGCTTGCCGCCGTTTGGCGCGGCGATCGTCGTCGGAGCTCTTCCACGCCCGGAGACAACTCGGCCGAGCTGGTCTGAGCGGTCGGCATCATCATGGACGGCCCAGCAGACGGCTCCGTAGGCGACTCTGTAGATGGCTCCGTAGATGGCCCCGCAGCAGTTTGGAAGATTTGCTGGGATGTCACGGATCCGACTGTCTTCCGCTGCGGTATGTTCATCCGCTTCCGGGCGTCCTCCGCCGACATTGCAACTGGCGGCTTCGGTGCCGGTCGAGAGGCAATTAGAGCCGAGTCTCGCATCAATCCGTCCTGGCGTCTCTCTCGGTCATTCTGCGCCGCATCCTTGAGGCTGATGGTGGCAATTCGCCGGAGCGGGTTCTGTTCGTCGTTGGCCTGTAGAATCGGGTTCGAAATCATAATTCGACCTCCCTGACTCCGTTTGATGGCACGAGCTGGGACGGTCATGTTTCTCTGCGGCAAAACGGCCGACGTCATATCCGCCCGCATCGGGGGGAACAGCTGGCCCGGAACGGGAATGGGCGGAACGTCGGATATGGATTCATGGATTTGGTGTCCCGGATGGACGTCCGGAGCTGCACGTGACCGTTCAAAGGCTGCGATTTCGTTCCGCTTGTAGTCTTCAAAGCGGCTTGGGGGATACGCAGACGAGCCGGCCGTGGACACAGATCGAGTCGTGGTGAGATCGCGCGGACCAGGCGACTCGGGGGCGCGTGGCGGACGTGGCTTCATCGTGGTCAACTGCGCGTTGCAGATCGTCACGACAACTAAACATGTCAGCATGCAAGGACGGCCAGAACACTCAGAAAACAGGGGAAAGTCGAATCAACATACAGACAAGAACGAGCAGGCCCAGCGACGGAAGAAACGTCCGCAGCAGCAGGGTCGTGCCCTGTTCCCCCAAAAGCATGGTCACACTCATCTGCGCAATTGTCAGTCTGGAACGACCGCAAAGGAGTTCACGCCACTGACCGCTGTCCACACGGTGAGAGAGCCGACCACCAACAAGATGGCTTTGCCGCGGCTGGCATTGGGCCGGCCGGCTTTGATGTCGGCAACCAATCCAGAGGTAAAGGCGCGGGCGACCAGCAGCACAATAATGACAACGTCAAGAGCAATGACCACAGCGGCCAGGGCGACCACGGACGAGGCCGGAATGCAGACGGGATTGAACTGCGGCCGAGAGAAGCCGACAAAGACGGCACCGACCACGAAGCGGGCGGCCACCAAGATCTGCGGGACCAGCTGCTGGACACCCACTTTGGCGCCGTTGTTGATGGCCCAGACGAGGTACTGCTCGATGGAGAAGCGGGCGAGCTGGTCGAAAAAGGTGTTGAAGATTATGCTAACCTGACACGAAGCCGAGGCGGTGGTGTCGATGGCGATGGAAATGAAGTCGACCTGCGCCCACAAGGCGGCACCCAGGAGGAAGATGGCGAGGACCAGCCTCTGGCCGTCTCGAAAAACCGCAGCGCCATGGCTGCCAAAGTGAAGGAGGAGAGCCGCGGAGGCGGCATGGACGACGATGCCACTGGATGCGGTCAGCAAAAGCAAAAGAATACAAACCAAGAGCAGCGAATGCCGTACAAAGTAAAGGCCGAGATGAGAGCCGGAAGGGAGGAGGATGCCGAAGTCGACATGGCAGCGACGCCACCTGCAGTCAATGGGAACCGGCCCGCGTAAAGAAAAAGCCCAGTCAATGGGACATGGAAAGAAAAGGCGTTGAAAAGGAATTAAATAAACGAGAGTAAACAGAATGGAAAGTCCGTCAACGGCGCATGATGCAATTCGCAAAGCAGTGGCACGAGCCGCTGGCAGTCACTCGAACAAGTAACGCAAAAGGCAGAGAGGGCGAAAAAGAGAAAAAGAGACTGAGAAAGGGTGTCGGGAAGAGGGGGGTGGGTTGGGTGCGAGTCATGCGCGACCTCGACAGCAGCCGCTCAGACGCTCTCTTTCTCTCTCTCTCTCTCTCCCTCCCCACAAAGGACTGGGAACAGCCCCGGTGGAGCAGCCTATTTTACCATACTCGCCTCTGCTCCGTACTCCGTACACGGGCCAGAAAGTTCTGCAGCCGAGCAGATTAGAGGTGCGATCTGGCGGCGGCGGTCGGGTATCAATGTGACATCAACCTTGGAGGGGGAAGCCGGTGTCTCAAGCCAGGCCCAGCGGCCGCAACCTTGTGCCAGGGCAGCCACGGCACTGGCTCGTTCCAGGGCCGAGGCCGTGGCAGCCTAACGCGGATTGGATAGGCGGCAAGGCTGGCTGCGGGCGTGCGTCGGCCAACCCCTGTCCAGAGCCCGTTTCAGTTGCAACCCGAGACGTCGCAGCCGGACTGAGCGCGCGACAGGAATAGGACCAAATGAGGGAGGGGTACGGAGTACTCTGTAGAGAAAAAAAAAGAAGAAAAAAAGAAGAAAAAAACTTGTGAGAGCAGCAAGAAGCGAACGAATTGGATTTCCAGACACGATTGAGTCCGTACTCGTACGTCGTAGTCCCAGCCAATCTGAGGCTGGTATGGGGCTGTCCCAACGCTCTTCTTTTCTTTCGAGGCGAACTCTGCAGATCTCTGCTGATGGCATGCGAGATTGAGAGGCTGCATTCCCGATCTGTTATCTTTCGCTCCTTGTCAAGTATGTATACTCGGCAATGGCCCTTGTCGACCTGCTCACGTACCAGACGCTACGCTCCAGCATCCGTTGTGCAAGCGATGATAACGATTCTGTGTGGCGAGGGCTCGAGCGCGCACGATCCCCGTTCTATTGTGTCTACGGAGCACCATTCAGCACGGGCATTCGACCTTTACGAGATATTTTTAGAGAAAGGGTCATGTGGCCAGCTGGCGCTGAAGATAACGGGCAGGAGCGACCGTACTGGTGCTGTTGTCACGTGCTGCACTGGTTATGCGCCTTAGCTGCTTGTTCCACCTTAACATTAACATAAGCCGCTGACTACGGCTCTTTTGCATGTGTCTGCAATGGGATTTCTTGTGCATCGCCCCATTTTAATTGAACTTCCAGACGTTTAGCAACTAAAGCTGTTAGTTTTGGTCGGCAAGCATTCGCAAGATCAACTAAAGTTGCTAGTTTCAGTTGCTAAGCATTCGCGAGATCAATTAAATCGGGGCTTGCCACAAGTAGCATTATCAAGAGTCGTCTACGGGTAATACATAGGATGAGGGATTCCAGTTTGCAACAAACTGTAAAATCAAAAAGATACATGGCCGCAAATTTACAGAGGACTTTCAAAGACAACAATAGCGCTAATCGCATCCTAAACGCCACGTCCGTGGCTGCAGCCGGCTTATAATCGCTACCTCGGAGCCGCACACGGAGCCGCACACGCTAACAGGCGGAGGCGTGCTTTTGGTTTACCCATGCTGTCGTCCTTTATCAGTGACCTATATATCAGTGGGGGTTGGGGGAATATGTCGGATCTCGAAGGCGCGGTCGGACGGCTTTTACACTGTGTATTTTGCACTCGGCCGTAAGATGCACTCCGTCCGATCGGCCTATCGACCGAGCTACTCATTTCACGGCGGCGGCCGTCGGCGGCGGGAGCCACCGACTTGGCTCGCCG
>RQWE01000509.1:0-11012 GCA_004028395.1 Leptographium galeiforme
GGGGGGGGAGGACCACGAGGGGAGGACCAGAGGGAAGGAGGGGAGGAGCTACTCTGTCTTACTGGTTTGACTTATACCACTTATTGCACATCTGTTCCAGTGACTTGGCGGCCATGCGCTCTCCTCTGGGCGCTCGGGACCGGGTGGAAGCATCTCGCGCACACATCACGCCTCGCCCAGGCCGAAAGCAGGCTAGACGGACGGGAAGAGGACAGAGTAGGGCTGGTCGGGCGGGGGCTGGCAGGGGCAGGGCTGGCAAGAGTACCAGACGAGTGACCAGTAGAGAGTACTCCGTATGGCTACATGGCAGGTATGAGTACGAGTACTCGTATGGCGGGCGGCACAGGCGTGGCAAGGTGAGGTGGCGATGGAGGTGGGAGGACGAGCAAGGGTTGTACTCGTACCGTTCGGTGGCGTTGGGCTGGTTGGGCTTTTTGGCCCGTTGGGTTTTTTCTTGGTCGTTTGCCAGTGGCCCAAAACGGCCCACGCATGAAGGCGGTCGCGAAAAAGACGAATAAGAGGCGCCCATCGCCCATCGCCTCCATCTTGTCTTCTCGTTCCGGGCCAGATTTCTTTTTAGGCAGCGGCAGATGGAATGCATACGGGGTTTTCTGTCCGGCGAGGACGCAAGATATGTAAGATACATGTCGCGAGAGAGATCGGGACTGGGCTTCCAGGCCATGGTTGGCGGCGAGCCGGGAGAGGGGCGGTGGTGGGGAGGCGTATGACTCGTACGGGACCCGTTCTACGCCCGTTCGCGCTGCCTGCATGGACGTTCTCGCCACTGCCATGCATCGTGCGTCGTGCGTCGTGCGCCAGGCCTCGGGTCGGCTGGTGCCGCCGATTGGGCGGTAGGTCGAGCAGGACGAAAAGTAAAGGGAGGGAAGGGAAAGGGAAATAAAGATTCCTGAATTTTTGAGTTTTTGATTTTTTGATTTTATGATTAATGATTTTATGATTTTGAATTTTGAATTTTGAATTATGAATTTGAGCTGCGAAATTTTTCGATAGAAAAAGACGATAGAATAACTAAACCTGAACAAAACAAAATCCAAAATACTGTCAGCGTCGCTTGCCTCGCCTTTCATCTCTCATGTCTGCCTCGTCATCTGCCTTGCAGCCCTGCCACGATGAGGCAGCGTATGCGTAAGCCTAGTGTGCAGCGCGCAGTAGCGCGCTGTTCCCTCTATTGAAGCTGCTCACTACCTACCCAGACGCTACGACGTACGCTGTCACGATGCGGCTCCTGACGAAAAGGCGGTGCTGCTAACATGAGTAGCTCGCTCGTCACGGCTGGATCGGCGACGGCCCCATGTAACACTCGCTGTATAAGATGCATTACCTCCTCATCTACGTCGTAGTCCTCGTAGTACTCGCAGTAGCGGGAAACTCTCATTGGCCCGGGGGCCGACAGGGCACGTGCCGGGCCTGTGCTGCCTAGAAAATGGGCCACGCTTTTCCGATTTTTCCAATTTATTTTCTTACAGCGGCAGCCGCCGCCGCTGTTTCCTTCGTTCTGCCCTGGCAACCCGCCTAGGCCGCGCAGCCGATAGCGTGTCCGGTTAGTGTTGAACAAACGGCCCTTGCGTTTTTTTGCTGGTTGGCATAACAAAGGCACGACGCATTCCATAAGCCGACTTGTGCGAGCGGCCACCACCGCTTCCCCCCCCCCCTCCCCTCCCTCCATGCTGACAATGTATAAAAGCGCCTGGCCTCCCCCAGAGCCTTTTCTGGCCTCTTCCCCCCCCCCCCCCCCCCCCCCCCCCTCTCCTCCCCCAGACACGGCATCGGCGTACAGAGGAGCAACCCCCCCTTCGAACGATTAAACGGTTCCAACAGGGGCGATCCAACACGAACACGACGATCCGACACAGAATCGGCTACATCTCCCGTCATCGCTATTGCCCAACCAGGTCCGCCTTGGGAATCGACAACCCCACGGGCGCGTTGCCTCTCCAACGGCCCCAGACATAGTCAGGTTAGTTTTATTTTGTACAGAGTACTTGTGCAATCATGTACGAGTAGTACGGAGTATTATGGAATGTGTGCCGCGCTGGGGGGGTGTCGGGATCAGAAAGGCAGCAAGCCCAGACCGCTCACCTCAACGAGAGCCCTGTCTGCGACAGACGGCCTGTCGGCTGGCGTCGTCCGCTAGCACAGACGCGGACTAGGGCGGGCCGGTCTCAGCGGGCAGCGTTGGCCTGTGCACCAGACATTCTGCGACTGCCCCCTCCCTTGCAGGCGCAGCGCGAAAGCTGACGATTTAGCGTCTTGTTTATAAGTTGCCCTGGTCCCGCCAATCACCGGCCGCGCACGCTTGCCCACCCGCCAGTCACCAGCCAGTCACCACTCCCCATCCCAGCCGACGAAGGAAAGAGGGGGGGGGGCTTTACTCGCACCAAAGCACAACGAAAACAGAACGCAAAGGAAGGACCGACACACGGGGCCAAACAGCAAAGAACAAGGTCCAGCTTACGGAGTTTATCTCCCCTCCCCAAAAAGGGACACACATCCCCCACTAAATAGCCGCCTCTTCGTCGCCTCATCCTGTCGTTTTGCCCAAACGTCTTTTTCTCTCCCCTCGCACCCTCGTCCACGTCGCCCATCCGCCAGTCTCCGCACGTCGTGCAGCCCCGTCACCGCCGTCACCGCTCAACAGCTGCACACGTACCCGAGGTTCCAGCCCAACTGAAAATCTGTCCTGCCTCGCTACAGCCACGCACCACCACAACGCCGCGTTGTCTCTGCATTGTAAGTAAGATTAAGACACCTTGGGCGCAACAAGGAGGCGAGCCCGCCCTGCTGTTCGGTTCGCGCTTCGTTCCCACCCCTCGCACACCCTCACCGCAAAATTCCCCTTTGGATCCCACGCACTGTTTTTTCCCTGCGGCCTCTCCGCCGCCGCCCCCCCTCCCTCCTCTCTCTGTGCCCAATCCCCTCCGCCCCTTCCTCCCTTTTCGCACCCTCTCTCCTCTTCCCTCCCCACTCTCTTATTTCCTCTTCTGCTCCCTTCGAAAATTTCCGCCGCGCCAAAACGTCCAAGCCAAAAACTGTTTCGCCCAGCGAATTGGATCGACTCTCTCGCGAATGCCCCCCCCGGATGCCGCTTTTGCATCTTTAAATATCCTACTCCCTCTGCCTCGCCGCCTTCCCTGCAGCCTTTTGCTCTCGACTGCTCTCTCCGCCATTCCCCGCTGTTAATCGCCACGCGCACCTGGAAACCACTAATTCGCACGCCTTTGTCCGCCGTCTATCTTCAGTTACCACTACTTGGACTTTCCCACACTCTCGCGCCGTCCCTCGAACTAGGCCGCGGCCGCTGCATCCCTCCTACGCGCACCCTACCCCTCTCTCCCGAAACACCCTCTGGCCCTCTGCACTGCCAACTTTTGCAAGACTTTTTGCTGCGCCGATTGTCTGGCTGCCCTGAAATCCCCTTCGCGAGTGCGAATCCTACCCTCCCTTCTCCCCAGGTCCAGCCTTAGCTCCGACATTCTCTTTGCAGATCGTCGCGAGTGAAGGGTGACTACCACTGCCTATCCCAATGTCGTAAGTGACACGTCCTTCACATCACGGCCGTATGCGCATGGAGCGCGGACACTGCCAAGGCATTGCCGAAACACAACCCAAATCCGCGGATCCCTGTCTGGAACCACCAGGACTTGTCTCGTGCTGACAACTTGACTGCAGTCGTGCACGAACAACAAAGGTCACTATCGATCATCGCTCCCCGGGCTCTTCGGCCTCACAGTCCTACGTCGACGACGACGAGACCTCTTCACGCAGCCAGGAATACAGCGACGACGAAAATAGCACTTGGGCTGACTACTACCCGGGCGACGGCCAGGATCATTCCGATTCTGCTGCCGCGAGTGTCGAATACCGCCAAGAAGACCGCTACTACGAGTACCCCCAACCCCCGGCCCGAACCTCCTCCCGCACACACTCTCGATACGGCCAACAACGTGTCGCCGCATATCGCCAGCCCGCTGCCATACAAGGAGCTATGAGCGATCCCTCCGAAGACTACTATATGCATCGCGGCGGCCACACGGCGCCGCCTCAAAACGGCTACTACAACCAGTATGCCGGGCCCGGCACGGTATTTGCGCCCAACCAGAACAATTATGGCCACTATGGCGGCCGCGGCCAGATGGTCCCCATGCAGGGTTACAACCACTACGCGCCCATGCCGACCAACCATGCCATCGGCTATTATCCCGATCCCCGCGGCTCCAACCATGACATGATCCCGTACCAGCAGCAGCAGCAGCAGGGCTATTACGGCGGTGGCCCTGGCTACAATCTTCCCATGCAGAGCTACTTTGCAAACCCTCCACCCCCGCCGGAACCACAGGCACCACGCACGCCTGCGCCCCCCGAAGAGAAGAAGCCAGATCCGGAAGTGGAAAAAATCAAGCAGCAGCTGCAGCTACTGCAGTTGGAGAAGAAGAACCAGGAGGCCGAAGCAGAGCGCATCCGGATGGAGAAGTCTGTTCGGCAACTCGCGGAACAAGAATTCGCCCTGAAGCTGGAGGCCTCGAACAAGGCACGCGAAGAGACCGCCAGGGAGCTCGAAAAGGCAAGGCAAGAAGCCGAGCGCGCGGCACGGGATCGGATGGAAGCCGAGCGGAAGGCCGAAGAGGAAAAGAGGAAGAACCACGCCGAATCCTTGATCCGCCTCGAGCAGGAAGCCCGGGCGAAGATGGAGCTCGAACGCTTGGCGGAGGAGGAGCGGAGGAAACGAGAGGCGGAGGCGGCAAAACGCATGGTGGAGGAAGCCCGTGCGAAGATGGATGCCGAACGCAAGGCCGAGGAAGAGCGGAGGAAGCAAGATGCCGAGGCGGCGAAGCGCATGGTGGAGGAAGCCCGAGTGAAGATGGAGCTTGAGCGCAAGGCCGAGGAAGAGCGGAGGAAGCAAGATGCCGAGGCGGCGAAGCGCATGGTGGAGGAAGCCCGAGTGAAGATGGAGCTTGAGCGCAAGGCCGAGGAAGAGCGGAGGAAGCAAGATGCCGAGGCGGCGAAGCGCATGGTGGAGGAAGCCCGTGCCAAAATCGAAGAGGAACGCAAGGCCGAGGAAGAACGGAGGAAGCGAGATGCGGAGGCGGCGAAGCGCATGGTGGAGGAAGCCCGGGCCAAGATTGAGGCCGAACGCAAGGCCGAGGAGGAGCGGAAAGCGCGGGAAGCCGAAGTGGCGAAGCGCTTGGAGCAGGAGGCGCGAGACAAGCTGGCAGCGGAGCGGCGCGCAGAGGAAGAGCGCAAGAAGCATGAGGCGGAGCTTGCGAAGCGCGTGGAGCAGGAGGCGCGGGACAAGCTGGCGGCCGAGCAGCGGGCAGAAGAAGAGCGGAAGAAGCGCGAGGCCGAGGTTGCGAAGCGCATGGAGCAGGAGGCGCGCGACAAGATGGAGGCCGAGCGGCGGAAGGAAGATGAGCGCAAAGCACGCGAGGCAGAGTTGGCGGCGGCGGCGGATGCGGCCATGAAGGCCAAGGTGGAGGCGGCGGCAGCGGAAGCCAAGGCCAAGGCGGCGGCGGACTTCAAGGCGGAGATGGAGGCCAAGGAGGCGGCGGAGAAGAAGGTGCGGGAGGAAATTGAGTGGCGGAAGAAGCTGGAGGAGGAGGCCAAGCTCAAGGCGGAGATTGAGGCGCGCAAGAAGGTGGAGGAAGAGAAGGCAAAGGCAGAGGAGGCGCGGTTGGCCGAGGAGGAGCGCAAGAAGACGGAGAAGGCGATGAAGGATAAGCTGATGGAGGAAGCCAAGGTGAAGATGGAGGAGGCGGCCAAGAAGAAGGAGCAGTCACCGGTGAAGTTCAAGGACGCTCTGGGCCGCAAGTACAGCTTCCCCTTCCACCTGTGCAAGACGTGGCAGGTATGTTGTCCTCCAACCCCGGCGAGCAGGGCTCGCGTGTGGCGACACGTGTACTAATCAGGCTTGTGTTTTGTGCAGGGCATGGAGGAGTTGATCAAGCAGGCGTTTATCCAGGTGGAGTTTATCGGGCCGCATGTGCAGGAGGGCCACTACGATCTGGTTGGACCGGACGGGGAGATTATCCTGCCGTCGATCTGGGAGCGGTCGGTGCAGCCGGACTGGTCGGTGACGATGCAGATGTGGCCGATGGACAAGATGCCGCCCCTGCGACGAACGGCCATGCCGGGTGGCATGCCGGGCGGCCACGGGATGCACGCGCAGATGGGCGGTGGGCGGTACCCGATGCCGCCTCATATGGCAGCAGCGGCAGCGGCAGCGGCAGCGCAGGCGCGGGGTGCGGGCATGCCGTTCCGGCCGACGATGCCTGGCGGGGCGGGACCGGCCCGTCCTCCGTGGCCGATGGGCGCGGAGATGCCAGGCCCAACGGCGCGCGGCCCCACTGTGGTCAACGGCGACACGACGCGGCACCACGAAAAGAAGAAGAGCAAGTCGGCTAATGGCCTGCTTGCGTTTATTGGCGGCAAGCCGGTCAAGCCGTCCAAGTCGAAAAAGTAAGTCGTGGAGTGATGGGGTGAAGGGGTGATTCGGATGACTGGAGTGACAAAAGTCACAGGAGTGAATTGGAGCATCGCTAACCAGCTACAGGCATCGGTAGAGCAGGACGACTTTGCGGAAACGCGGCGGATTACATTTTTCTGTCGCCGACAGCCTTTGTTTATTGGAAAGCGGAAGCGGCGTGCCTGGTTGTACAATCTATTGAGACGACTTTGATGCATTTGAACGATATCCCAGCTCAGGGTGTTTACATTGTCGCAGGTTCCTGCGTCTTCTTTTTGCTTTTTTCGTTTTCGTTTTGGATTTAGAGTTTCTTGTTTTTTTTTTGTTTTAGCTTGGAACAGGAGTATGATGAGAGGGCGCAGATTTGGTGGGACAGGAAGGGCGGCAACGTTGTTTTTGGGCCACAGTGACGCAACAATCAGTACGGATGGCTCATGTCAAGCCGTACTCACTGCGGTCCCGCGTTTTGTCGTTGGCTTTCCGTTTGGGGGGTAGGGAGGAAGGGGGGATGCTTTACTATGAAATAATAACTGCTTTTGTTTAGAAAGAAACGTCCAAGAAACGTCGAGTCGTTTTATCGTACAGATGCGTATGCGTGAAGAGAGGGGCGGCTTCAGGGTCTAGGCCGACGGCCGAGGAGATGTTCGGCACGGGTCTCAAAGGCCTCGATCATCTTTGTGGCCATTTCATTGCCGACCTGGGCGGCGGCCAGCTGGTAGAGGGGGTTGCGGAAGAGGAAGCGGATGCTCAGCTCGACGCGGCTCCAGGGAGCGGTCGAGGCGTGGGCAGGACGGGCGAGGGGGGCGACGGTCCAGCGGGTGACGAGGCTCTCAAAGGGGTCGTCGTCGGGGGTGGTGGTGGGGGACGGGCGGAGGCGAGCTGTCGGATCGGCGGCGACAGAAGCACTATTCGGAGCGTCGAGCTCGTCGTCGGGGCCGAGGCCGAGCTCGGCGCGCTCATCGGCCGTCAGCGTGGGGACGCCGCGACGGCCGGAGACGGCCTCGACGACGCCGCGGCTGGGGAGGCAGTAGACGCGCGACGAGTAGGTCTGCGAGAGGGGGCCCCAGCCGACGAGGAGGTCGGCGCGGGCGGGCCAGGCGGGGTTGGTGGTGGTTCTGGGGGTGTCGGATGAAGTAAAAGTGCCGGTGGTGCCCTCAGGCCGCCAGTGCGTCACGTGGCTGCGCGTGCAGTGTGGCAGAAACTGGTCGTAGGCGTCGACGTCGGCAATGATGCGGAAGAGCTCGCTGTCGGCATAGGGCAGCGACCGGACCGTGGTCAGTGCGTGGGCGGCATCGGCGCTGGAGCCGTGGCCGAGGGCGGCAGCGGCCAGGCCAAAGAACGGACGGGCGGATCGGGGGACGGTGGGTGTGGTGGTCGGGGCGAGTCGGAGGTGTCGTGCGAGGCGCGGTGACGTTGCCGTCGAGGAGGCGAGGAGAGAGCGAGAGGCCAACGAGACGGCCGCGCCACAGAGAGGGCCGCGCAGAGTGGCCATGGCGCAGCGTCGGTGGGCTCCGAGTGGAGGGGAGGGGGGGCGCTCTCGTTTTGTCTTGTCGTGTCAATCTCGCAAAGGTTGTCGTCGTCATGGAAAAGAGACCAGTGTGATCAAAAGGTAGAGCTGCGTCAAGCGGGGCTCAGCCACAGTGCATCAGCCACGCCAACAAGCGGACCTCGTACGGACTATTTTAACGCGCTTTGGCGCGGACTGCAATAAAAAAATTTCTTCTCTTCCCACACAAGGAGGAAAATTCTCCCCAAAAGCTTGCTTTACCCCCGAGCCCGGGAAAAGGAAGGTTGCTTCTTTTCGCCCATCATGCTCCTGTGCCGGCACAGCGTTTCCTCTGATGCGATCCGATAGCATCCAGGCCCCGAACGGAGAGGAACACTTTTTTCTCAAGAAGACTGCACACTTTTTTTTTCAGAGCTTTCTGAGAGAATGGCGGACCAGGCCCCGGCAGCGAGCGCTGCGGCCCATACTGCCGTCCAGGACTCTGTCGACGACTCTGTCAATGACACTGTCGAGGTCGTCGCGGCCCTGGCGATTGACGAGCCTGCCGACACGGCGGCTCATCTGTCGCATGACCCGAGCAGCAATGCCAAGCGCACGGATCCGTTCATGTTTGGTCAACGGTTTCTGACGCAAGAGGACAATGTGTTTGAGTACAACGCATGGGACCACGTCGAGACCGACGACGCCTTCAAGGAGTACGCCGAGAAGCAGTTTGCGCTGCAGCGGGAGTCGCCCGTCTCGGACTTTGACAAGGGTAGGTTTTTTTTTTTTTTTTTTTTACGTTTTCTTGCACTTTGCACCACTATGATGATTTGGTATATTAAGCATAGTTCATCTGATTCCTGATGACACTCTTCAAGCATTTGTCTTTCGCTCCCATCTGATTAGCTCTCTACAAAACTTTACTGTTTTTCGTTTCAGATTGTGGCTCTCGCTAACATTGTCACGATAGGTCGCTTCAATGGGGATCCGGCGCGGTGGTGGAACCTCTTTTACAAGAACAACACGGCCAACTTTTTCAAGGATCGCAAGTGGCTGCAGCAGGAGTTTCCCGTGCTGGACCAACTGTGCGAGCCAGACGCGGGCCCGGCCACGATCCTCGAGATTGGGGCGGGCGCGGGCAACACGGCGTTTCCGATTCTGAAGCGGAACCGGAATCCGCAGCTGCGCATCCACGCGTGCGACTTTTCCAAGACGGCGGTGCAGGTGATGCGGGCGCACGAGTCGTACGACACGCGCTACATGCAGGCGGACGTGTGGGACGTCTCGGGCACGGGCGAGCAAGCGCTGCCGCCGGACGTGGCGCCGGGGTCGGTCGACGTGGCCATTCTCGTGTTCATCTTCTCGGCCCTGGCGCCGTCGCAGTGGCGACAGGCGGTGGCCAACGTGGCGCGCGCCGTCAAGCCGGGCGGGCTCGTGTTGTTTCGCGACTACGGCCGCGGCGACCTGGCCCAGGTGCGCTTCCGCAAGGGCCGGTACCTCGAGGAGAACTTTTACATTCGCGGCGACGGGACGCGCGTGTACTTTTTCGAAAAGGACGAGATTGTGCAGATCTGGACGGGCGGCGAGGCCGGCGATCCAGAGGCCGGCGAGGCAGAAGCAGACGAGGCCGAAACTGGCGAGGCCGAAACTGGCGAGGCCGAAACTGGCGAGGCCGAAACTGGCAAGCCAGCAACGCCGCTGTTTGCGCTCGAAGAAATGGGCGTCGACCGCCGGCTCATTGTCAACCGGGCCATGAAGCTCAAAATGTACCGGTGCTGGCTGCAGGGCAGGTTCCGGAGGGTGTAGAGAATAAACCACGTGACCAAACGCAAACCTTTTGTCCGTACGCATGTGGCATGTGGGCAAAAGTTTAGCGGCAAGATTTAGTGTCTGGCAGAGTCCAACTCGGACGCAGCTGCATGCCGCATGCCTCTAGGCCCACTTTGTTTCGGCGTTGCTTTGATCTTTGTTAGTCAGCGCTGATGCGGTCTTTGTGTGCAAGTACGTCGTAACAAGTATGTAACAAGATCGGCCAGGCTGGGTAGAATGGCTTCTGGCTTTTCTGTGCCGTCATGTTTCGCCGTTTCATGGTTTCATGACGGAACGTCAGACGGTCGCGGCGACGCCAACGGTGTCGATCACTGGAGAAAGCAGAGACATCTGGAGACGCAGGCGACGCAGCTGAATGGGTGGACCAACGGAGGGATCGTAAGTTTTTGGGACGAAAAAGTATCTTGGTTCCGGGCGGACAGGGACCCACTTTAGTTGTGGGTGGTGAGAGGGGCGAATGACGTCGTGGCTGGGGGGGGCTCGAGATTGGCGCGAGGGAGACAGGGCAGCTGAGTCGAGGCCCGACCTTGGCTGCGTTTGGGATAGCGATGGTGGAGGTGACGTCGTTTGCAGAGCATGCGCTCTGCGCCCGGCCTGGCGGCGCATGGTTCTTTAGGTGATGGCCGGTCGCAAAAAGGGCGTTTTGATTTTCGATTTGACTTGTTCCTTTGATAGTTTGTACATTTTGCACGATTTGCACGATTTGCAACAAAGTTGGGATTCCTTGTGATTCCTTTTTACGCCAACATCACACGCAACCTGACGGGACAGAGCCACTCAGACCCACGAGGTCTACTGATAATTCGATGCAGAGCCCGACACGCGGGCCAGGTGCGTTGTAGAGCGTCTTTTTTTTTTTTCCCATTTTGTGCCTCGTACTCTTTTTTACTGACGACGCCAGATCTTTCGGGTCGCCTGATCTATGCAGACCCCCGCAGCCTGCCGTCGTATCCGTCGGCCGGGCTCAAGGATGACAGCTCGGCGGCGGGCATCGCGGCGATGGCTGGCTGGAAGCATCAGCAGCAGCAGCAGCAGCAGCAGCAGCAGCAGCAGGAGCAGCAGCGGGCCGCCGTGAGCGACCGCAGCACGGCCAGCGCGGGCGCACACAGCACGACCAGCCTGGGCACGGCCATGACGGCGGCCACGGCGGTGCGGCCGCCGCCCCGACCGCCGAGCGTGCCGGCCAACTTGGACTCGCAGCGGGCGGCGAGC
>RQWE01000051.1:0-17878 GCA_004028395.1 Leptographium galeiforme
AGCGGGAAGACGGGGGGGAGGGGGAAGACGGGGGGGAGACGGGGAACGACGACAACGACGACAACAAAAACAACACCAACATTGCCACGTTTGTGCGCTCGGTGTGGCGCCAGATCGTGTCGTCGCTCGACGGCCCGCACGCCACGTCGGCGCCCAGCGGCTGGTCGAGCTGGCGGCAGCCGTCGTCGTCGGCGCCCCCTGTCTTGGCCAGCACACACGGCCGCGGCGTGCTCAACATGACGGCCGTCACGGCCACGGGCGCGGGCGCGGCACCGCTGCCGGCCGTGGACGTGCCGCCGGGGGCGTCCTTTGCGTTTCCCAGGTCTAAACACGCACCCCTCCTCCCGTGGACGGCCGTCTACGCCGGCGGCCTCGCCTGCGACGGCCCCCTGCCCGACGCCGCCGCGCGCGACCACCAGGTTCTCGTGCTGCGACGCGGCGGCTGCTCCTTCTCGGCCAAGCTGGCCAACGTGCCGGCCTTTGCGCCGGGGCCGCGCAGCCTGCAGCTGGTGGTCGTGGTCAGCGACGACGGCGAGGCCGCCGCCGCCGGCATGGAGAGCCTGAGCCTGTCCTACTACAGCGACGCCGACGCCTTTGTGCGCCCGCTGCTGGACCAGCCCCAGCACACGCCCGGCGGGCTGCCGCGACGCCACCCGCTGGCCCTGGTCATGGTGGGCGGCGGCGAGGCCGCGTACCGCCGGCTGGCGGCGGCGCGGCCGCTCGGACTGACGCGGCGGTACGGCGTGCAGAGCCGGGGGGTGCGGATCCGGAACGTGCTGCTGGACGACGGGGAGGGCGGCTGAGTGGGGAGATGCTGTCTGGGAGTGTCTGTGAGTGTCTGTGAGTGTCTGGGAGTGTCTGGGAGTGTCTGTGAGTGTCTGTGAAGCTGTATATAGCATTGATTTGTCAGCAAGAGCGTCGGCGTTTTCGCGCGGAGAAATTCAGCGACTGTTGTGTATTCGTGCTGTCTGTGGCCTCGGGGTGTGACCCTTGCCTGATCTCGTTCTCCTTCTTCTCCTTGTTCTCTTCCGCCTCCTCCTTCTCTTCTCTTGTTCTTTCTCACTTCATCCCCCCCCCCCTTCTCACTCCCCCCTAACCAAAGATCAGCTTGAAAATGTCATTGTACACAAAGAAGCCGTTGGCGTCCTTGAACAGCTGAAAGGTCTGCGAAAAGTTCATCGGCCGCGCCTCCTCGTCCACCAGCAGCTGGCCCGTCACCAGCACCAAAATGCCGCCGCCGGGCGTCGGCTGCGCGTCCTTGGTCGACACCTGGTGCACCACCTTTTGGAACGGGAGGTTCTGGTCTGGTCAGTCCACGTCTTTTTATTTTTTTATTTTTTTTTTGGGGGGGGAAGGCCACCCTACCGTGAGCTTCTCGACAATGGCCTCGGCGCCGAGCACGGACGCCGACTCAAACGTCAACATGGACTCGGTGCGCTGTCTGGTTAGTATCTATAGAGAGTTTGGGGGGGGGGTCAACACCGCGTCCTCACGTAGAGCGCCTGCAGCTGCTTCCGGTCCGCATCAAAGGTCTGGTAGTAAAACGGGACGAACTGGTCTGCCGTGGCGTCAGCAACAGAATCGGGGGGTCGGCGGCGTCGCACACGGCACAACGGCCGTATCGGCAGTTCACCAAAACGCACCCGCAACCATTTGGAATTCTGTCTGGATGTCAGTAACACGAATCCTACTCGCCGGATAGAAAACGTCGGTCGAACTCGGCCGCTCGACGACTACCTACCGGCCATCTTTGCAGATAGTGTGTCTGTGGGCGAGCACGTGGAGGAAAAGGGTGGGCAAAAACGAGCAAAAGCTGGCAAGGAGACAGAAGAGGAGGCTTTCGCGCGAGCGGGCGTCCCGAATTATTATGGCGGGGTTTCAGAGCCGCGATTTTGTCAGGTGGGGTCGGGCAACAGGGCGTCGTTGGGTCCAAAAGGCGGTGGGCGTCGGCACTACCGAGGGAGTACAAAAGTGCAAATTTTCGAGCTTGTTTTGTTTTGGTGCTTTCTCTCTCCCGCAGCGACTCTCATTTCCATGGTAAGAACACAACCTGTATTTCCCAAGTCACCCCCCTTGCACTATGATGATTCTATCTTTGAACGGCCAACTGAACAAATCAAACTCTGTGTTGATCAACGAGACGCATCACAAATCTTTTTCTGACCTGCAATTTCTCTGTTATGATTTCTTGCCATGTCTGTGGTGATGAGGAGCTAACAGATGGCCAGACGTTTTGCAGAGTCGCCTCCCACGTGGTCGTACCGTGGTCGTACAGTGGTCGTACAAGGCTACTCGACCCGCCCAAACGAAAACACGCCCTCGACCGTGTCGTCGTCCACGTCCCAAAACTCCACCACCAGCGCGGCCGCGCGGCCGTCGGCGCCAATGGCAAAGCGCGCCCGTCCGTAGCCGCGAAAGTGCCCGCTGCGCTCGTACAGCATGTCCGTGTACAGGGCCCAGTGGTCGCCCGACACGTGGACAAAGTCGCAGCGGGTCGGCCACGTGTGCTCGAGCCGCTCGGCCGTCAGCGTGTTGTGGAGGGACGACAGCCGCAGCGTCAGGTTCTGGTAGGCCGGGTGGTGGTAGGTGCCGACGAGGGCCGTCAGCGGCAGCGAGGGCGGCAGCGGCGGGTCTGCGCGCGTGGGATACAGCCGGTCCAGCGCCGTGTCCAGACGGGCGGCGCGCACGGCGGCCTTGCGTCGCAGCGCGGCCGTCCAGTCGTAGCGGTCGGCGGCGGGCGTGCCGAGGCGCTCGTCGACGAGGTGCCACAGCAGCACGAGCTCGGCGGCGTTGGACGTGACGGCCGTGTTGCCAAAGAGCACGACGCCGAAGCGGTCCTGGGGGAAAAAGTAGACCTGGGCGCCAAAGGCGCTGTTGGAGTGTCAGTGTGGGTCAGTGTGTGTGGACTACCGCCCCAAGTCCTAAGACACGTACTTGCTCCCCCCCGAGTGTCCCCAGAAGCGGTGTCCGCGGTAGCTGCTGGTGGTCCAGGCGCTCGCATAGGCGACGGGCATGTCAAAGGGCGGGGAGGCGGTCGCGGTGCTGATCTTGGGCGCCAAGATGTGGTCGCGGCTGGCGGCCGACAGGAAAATGGGCTGGTGGTGGTCATCGCCCCCCCCGTCGATCCAGAACCGCAGCCACCGCGCGTAGTCGGCCACGTTGGAGATGACGCCGCCGGCGCCGCTGACCTCGTGCAGCGGCATGTGCGGCACGGCCACGTGGCCGGAGCCGTTCCAGTAGTAGCCCTGGGCCAGCGGCGCGGACGAGGCGCGGGCGTCGTGCAGCGACAGATAGGTCTTGTGCATGCCGAGCGGCGCCCAGAGGCGGTCGTGCAGCACGTGGCCGAGCCAGCGGCGCGTCAGCGTCTCGACGGCGTGCGAGAGCACGAGAAAAAAGAGGTTGCAGTAGCGGTACGCGGTGCGCGGACTGGTGGTGAGCGGCAGGTAGCGCAGGCTGCGCGTGGCCTCGCGGACGCCGGCGGGATGTGTCTCTGAAGAAGAAGAAAAAAAAGAAGAAGAAGAAGAAGAAAAAGAAAACCGCCGCGACCGCGCCAGGTCGTGGGCCGCCAGGCCCGTCCGGTGGGCGAGCGCGTCGTCCACGGTCAGGTGGGCCGTGGCCCAGGCGTCGTCGGCCACGACAAAGTCCGCGCCCAGGATGGAGGAGAGCGGCGTCGTCCAGTCGAGGGCCGATCGGGCCGATCGGGGGGCCGTCTGGGACAACGGCCCGACCGGCCGGCCCTCGTCCACCATCTGTCCCAGCGCCACCGCCACAAACGCCTTGGTCGTGCTGGCCGTGTAGAACAGCGTGTCCGCCGTCACCGCCGTGGCCGGCTCCAGCGACGCCCGTCCAAAGCCCGCCGTCCACGTCGCGTCGCCGTCCACCACCGCCACCGCCACGCCCGGCACCTGCCACGCCGCCAGCGTGTCGGCCGCCAGCGCCACAAAGTCGTCGCGCGCCAGCGGATCGCCGCGCGCGTGGGTGTCGTGGGTGTCGTGGGTGTCGTGGCTGTCGTGGCTCGCGGTGTGGGCGCTTTCACCTTGCCCAGCCATCCACGGCCACTGCCTCTCGGCCGTGGCGCCCGCCACCAGCACCAGCACCAGCACCAGCAGCATCACCATTCCGGCCCAGCCTGCTGTCCCCTTGGCTCGTCGCATCATGTGTTTGCGTTGGGGGGGGGAGGGGGGGGGGGGGGGGGGGGGGGGGGGGGGGCAAAAGGTGAGAACACCAGTTTCACACATAACCGTTCCTTCCTGTCCGCTATCAATACCTCGTCCGAATTATGGGGTCCATTTTCGGCGACTACAAGTGGGGCCTTCCGTCTGCTCTGCAGCCCCTTGGCCGGCGCCGTAGTCGCCCAGCCTACGGCCCCTTGGCCGAGCCTACAGGTCTACCGGAACGACCGAAAAGGAAGCACGAAAACGTTTGATCAAAAAAAAACCACAAATCCACAAATCCACAAATCCTCCAATCCTCATAAAAAACCCCCAACGCCAGCCCGAAACCCCCAGCCCACAGTCGAAATCCGGCTTGCCTGATTTCACTTCTTCTTGGCCAGCTCGTACTGTTGCAGCAGCTTCTCGCAGCCGGCCAGGTGCGTCCGCGGCTCCCACGTGCTCTGGCCCTTGGGGTAGCCCTCCCACTTGAGCAGGTATTCCTTGACCATGGTCGACCGGTCGACGCGCTCGTCCAGGATCGCCTCCACCACGAACTCGCCCAACGACTTTGGCTTTCGGCCGCGTTTGGTGGGTTTGGCGGGTTTGGCGGGTTTGGCGGTTTTGGCGGTTTTGGCCGCTGGCTCGGCTGTCTTGGCTGTCTTGGTAGCTTTGGCCACCTTGGCCACCTTTGCCTTGGCTGGCGCAGCGACCGTCTGTTTTCCCCCGTTAGTGGACACTCTTGTACAGTCAAAGCGCAACAACATACCTGTGTCGTCGCGGCCGCCACCGCGGCTGCTCGGCGTGGCCGCGTGGCCGTCCGCGCCGACGTGCGTGCCGCCGCTGCTGCTGCTGCCGCCACGGGTGCCGCGCCGTTGCTCTTCTTGGCCGGCCGTCCGCGCTTGGCCGGCGTCTTGTCGGCCTGCGTCTTATCGGCCGGCGTGGCCGTCTTGGCCGGCCGCCCGCGTCGCTTGGCCGCCGGTGTGGTCGTCGCCGCCGTTTCGGTTTCCTCGGTCTCGGCCTCGTCGACGGCCTTGCGCTTGCGCGACGACGTCAGGGTCGCCGTTGTCGGCTGCGTCGGCCGCGGCGCCGGCGTCGAGGCCGTCGAGGCGCGGCCCGCGGTGCCGGGTGGACGGCCGCGTGGCCGTCCGGTCGCCGTCGCGGGCGTCTTGGGCTTGGCCGAGTTGGCCTTGGCCGAGTTGGGCTTGCGCCCGCGCTTCTTGGGGGCCGGCGTGGTGGCGGTGGCGAGCGTCGGCGTCGGCGCAGAGGGCGTGCTCGCCGACGACACGACAATGGCGTCGCCGTCATTGTCCTTGTCCTCCTTGTCCTCTTCGTCACCCCCCGTGGTCGCGCCCGCCGCGCCCGCCGCGCCCGCCGCCTCCACCTCGTCCTCACTGCTCCCCGACCATCCCCCCAGATCGCTCGTCACCAGGTCCGCAAACGACGGCCGCGCATCGGGCGCGTCCTCGTCCTCGTCACTGTCCGACGCGTCGTGCTGCGCCCGCAGACGCACAATCGTCGGCGCTTCCGACGCCGCCTTGGACGAGCCCGCCGCCGATTTTTCCGTCGCTTCAGTCGCTTTTTCCGTCGCTTCTTGCGCCGACCTTTCCTCTGTGGCCGCTTCGCCCACCATCCCCTCGACAATCGGGGCCGGCGCATGCGTCGACGACGAGAAGAAAAACGACATGGCTGAATGGTGTGCGATGGAAAACGGGACAATGGTCAGACGCTCTGCTCACAATCGAAAAATGGGAAATGTGGCAGACGGAACAAAGCGCTGCCATCTCGTCGCGTCGCGTAACAAGTAGAATGGGCGTGCGGAGAAATTGTTATTGTCACATGACCTGCATGGGTCCGTACGTCGTACTACTACTCTTCCACAGTCTTAGCCTCACTTTACTTTGTAGCGTCCCGTGACTCCGTACACGTCCTCATATTCCAGTCACAACGCATAGCCACCCAGAACAAAAAAGCCAAGCAACGCTGAACTCGCAGACAAGACAGACCGCCCACTCATGTCCCCTGTCGCCGCCGCCGCCACGGACCAGCCCCGAGAGAGGCCCGACATCTAGTCCAGCTCTTCTACCCGCTTGTCGTCGTCAATCTTTTGGAGGCGGCCCTCCCGGATGGCCGTGGCCACGGGGTTCTCGACGTCGACCACGCCGGTCCGTTTCAGTCTGTCGTCTTGTCAGCATAGTCCTCGTACACAAACGCACACGGAAAAAGGGGGTCGCCCACCTCTCAAACAGCACAAACAGCCGCTCCGCCTCGCGCTCCTTTTCCGCGTCCGTCATCTCCGCCACGTCCGGCCCCGTCTCATCGTCGACAAACTGGCCCGTAATGGCATTGACCGCCCGCGCCCCCGCGCCCTGGCCCACCGTCGCCGAGTGCATCGCCTCCGCCACGCCCTCGGGGATCGGCACGTTGTTCTGGAACAAGAAGCCCGACGCGTAGCCGTAGCCCACATTGTGCACAAACGTCATGGCGTCCTTGTCCGACAGCTCAAACAGCATGTGCGACACCGCGCTGCGGAACTCGGGCGCCAGCGCATTGGTCATGTGCCGCAGCAGCAACGCCGCCAGGCTGTCGCCCCGGCCCAGCACCTTTTTGCGGTCCGCCTCCTTGGGCAGCAGGCCCTCGCGCAGCACCGGCCGCACCCGCTCCGCCGGCGCCAGCTCGTACACCTTGCGCAGCGCCGTCACCAGCGGCAGCACCGCCTGGTCCAGCTCCGCGTCGCCGTACGCCCGCAGCGCCAGGTCCAGCAGCTGCACCAGCCGCTCCGCCAGCGCCGTCGTCCGCCCTTCTTTTGCCCCTTTTGCCGTGGGGAACAGCGCCGCCGTGCCCTCCTTGCTCGCCAGCGGCAGCGTCAGCAGCGCGTTGACCAGCGAGCTCAGCGGCGGCTCCAGCGGCTTCGGCGCCGGCGTCTCGTGCCGGCAGATCATGGTCACAATCGGCCCGATCCCCGCCGTAAACGCCTCCACCCGGTCCTGGCAAAAGTGCGTCACGTTGAACAGCAGCTTGGCCGTCTCCGTCAGCGCCATGTCCGCCATCGGGTCCGCCCGTGCCGTCGCCGCCGCCGCCGCCGCCGCCGCCGCCGAGCTCCCCCGGAACACCACCTCCTTGCCCTTGGCACTGCCATTGGCCGCCGCCGACTTGCCCCCCGACAGCTGCTTGGCGTGGCGCGCCAGGTTCTGCACAATCGCCTCGGCCAGGTGGTGCTGGTCGATCAGCGTCGCCAGCTGCACCGTCGTGCCGTACGTCGTCAGAAAGATGATGCGCGACACCAGAAACTCGTCGTCCAGGTTGCCCGACCGCAGCCGGCCGCACGCCTTGGCCGCATAGTCCAGGTCGACCACCATCTGTCGCGTCTCGGGCTTGATCAGCAGCGCGTTGGCCAGACACCGCAGCGCGTTGCGGGACGTCGTCGCCGACGCGCTGTCAAACGCATGGCGTGCGAGCGTCGTGATGCCCTGCACACAGTCAGCGGGCGCGAAAACAACAGACAGGCCCTCAGCATGTCTAGGCGGACCTCTCGTGTGAAGATGGGATCGGCATTCCGCGGATCCCGCCCGTAGACTTTGAGCTCTTCCAAGGCGGCGTCTCGTTCTGGGGTCGGCGTGTCAGCAATGTGTGCCGCGGCATTGGTGACTGGCGGGCTGGCTGCACCGCAGGACGCTCCACGACTCACGTTGGGGCTCCATATGTGTGCTGGCGAGATCGGCGGTGAGCAGGCGCATCAGCTCACTGACTGCCTTTAGCTTTGCTGCTCCGTGACGTCAGTGTGCTGGGGGAAGGGGTAGGGGGGGAGAGGGGGGATGGACAGGGGGGGAGGAAAAGGGGGGGGGCGCGGCGTGACGGGGTGGCGGACTCGGGGGCGTTGCTTACACGGGCCGGTCAGGCCGCCCTGGGGAAGGGGCTGGGACATGGTCCTGCGTCTCTTGCTCTTTTCGTAGTCTGACCGTTTGTGCGTGAGGATCAGCGTTGACTTGGCCGCGCCCATGTGGACAGGCCTGGCGCAGCGAGGCGGGGGAGGGCGGAGAAGCGCGGCGCCGGGAGAATAACAAAGGACGGGGCCTTCACGATCGAAAGGCGGCTGGCCGAGACGGGCGAGGCGGGAATGCGGCCAACCGGAACATGTGTTCGCTGGGGGTTTGGGCGGAATGCAACAACGCAAAAAGGCGCGGCGGGCAAATCTGAGACTTTGTCCGAGGGGAAAAGGGCGGCGGCGGAAGCGGCGGTCGTCGCTTATTTTGGGGGTGGTCGTGTTTTCGTGTCAGATTCGGGGTGGGCGTGATCCTTCTTTTTTTGGGGGCGGTTTTGCTGGTCGTCTCCTATTTTTGCTAATCGAATAATACTCCGTAATGCTCGTACGCCCGTCGGCTGGGACGTGCGTGGCAAAGGTCGACAACCAACAAAAAAGCTGCGGGAAGCGGGAGCGGGCGCAAGAAAGGGGAAGAAAAAAAAAAGAAGAAAAAAGAAGGTGGGAAAAATAAAAAGGCACACCGAGCAGAAGCGATGGAACGACGGCGTTGGTGGGTAGGGGAACAAGACATGGTGATCTGCGACCATGACCCTTGAAACTGGCTGCCGGTGGAATCCTTGCCATGAGACCACCTGATCGATTGGGCAGTTGCTGGCTTACTTAATGCGTCGCTGGCGCCCTGGCTGGCCGCTCTGGTTCGCGCTCAAATAGCCTCAAATAGCGCCTGTCAGATACTTTTTGGAACTTGTCAGAAACCTGTCAGAGCCGCAATGCCACCAGGCCCCGGCGGCACGCCCGGGTGTTTTCCTCTTTTGGACACCAAGACAAAAAAGACGCCTGGCCGTCGAGCCTGACCGTCAACCCTCGCATCGGCAATGCATCCGGCCTGCATCCGCTGTCACGCACGTAATGTACGGTGAAGCCATAATACAAGTACGTCGTAAGCCGTCACAGCTGCCGGTTCTCCACTGGCACCTCCCCGCTGTATTAGCTGTTGTGCTGCACCCGTCACTCTTTGCGTTGCGTTCAAGCACACGCTTTTTGAGGGGGGGGGGCTCCATACAGTGCCATGACACGCCGTGCTTCGGCTGCGCACTGCGCTGGCGGCCACAACGCGCTGGGGACGCACAGTGGGGCCTGGTTTTTGGCGTCCTTTTCGCGTTAATTGCCCATCGAGCGGAGACGCGCCGGCGCGTGTTCCTGTAGAGACAGAATGGAAATTTGACGGGCGGGCCTTTGACCCTTTGCACCTACCGTCTGGAGGCCGTGCATCCCTTTTTCAAAACTCGGTCTGGCTTTTCCTTTCCGCCTGGCCACTTTCCCATCGCTCTCTCGACAAATCGTACTCTGTACAGCAAGCAGTTTCGTTTTCTTTTGTTCCCTGCATCGTCCTTGGTTTCGGGTGGTTTTTTTTTTTTTTTTTTTAATTTCCTTTCTTGATCCTTCTTCCATCGCCGCTGCGTACTCGAACCAACGACATAATCTTCACGATCGACGCCACACATCCATTGTTCCGCGTTGACACCACACTTGCTCATACGGCTATGAACCAGCATCGTTCTGTCTGATCGTCTTCTCGCCGTTGGCAGCTGCCTCAGTCTCAACACCCCCCCCCCCCCCCCCCCCCCCCCCCCCCTTTGCTCTTTTCTCTTTTCGTCTGCGGCCCGCCCCTCTTGCTTCTCCTCCCTGCTACTTGTCCCCATCAAGGCTGCAGCCTGTCCTGCCGTGTGACGTCGGCGAACCGTCTCCTGTGATTTGTGGCGCAAACCGACTGGCGTCCTGTTATTGCCGCCCTCTCCGACGACGACCCCCCCTCCGACCGCCCCTCCGACCGCCCCTCCGACGACCCCCGCCCTCCTCAACGATGGCTGGCGCACGAACACGACGACAGGCGGCGGCAGAGGCCAAGGCTGAGCCGACGGCGACCAACGGCGAGGCGCCGGTGGCGACAGCCCCCTCCTCGGACGACGAGTATCCGCACGAGAACATTTTTGTTTTTTGGCCCAACGTCATCGGTACGTGACAAGGTTCCCCGGATCTGCTCGACCGTCAACCGCCAACCGTCGGCCGCGGGCTGACGTTTGGACAGGCTACTCGCGCATCGTGCTGGCGATCGCGTCGCTCTACTACATGCCGCTGCACCCGCGCACGTGCTCGCTGCTGTACAGCGTGTCGTGTCTGCTGGACGCGTTGGACGGCTATGCGGCGCGGTACTTTGAGCAGTCGACGCGGTTCGGTGCGGTGCTGGACATGGTGACGGACCGGTGCACGACGGCGTGTCTGCTTGTGTTTCTGTCGACGGCGTTTCCGCGCTGGGCCATTGTCTTCCAGGTGCTCATCTCGCTCGACCTGGCCAGCCACTACATGCACATGTACGCCACGCTGGCCATGGGCGGCTCGGACACGAGCCACAAGGCCGTGGACGCCTCGCGCAGCTGGCTGCTGAACCTGTACTACACGAACAAGGTGAGGGAGGACGAGGCTTTTCGGGTTTGCGGGTTTGCGATTTTGCGGGTTTGCGCTCTCTGAATACCATGCTTACTCATCAGACCGTCCTCTTCATCTTTTGCGCCCTCAACGAGCTCTTTTTCATCGCGCTCTACCTGCTCTCGTTCTCGTCGCCGATTCTGTCGCCGTCGCTGCTCAAGCCGGTCACGACCGACCCGGTGGTGCTCGCCGGCAGCCAGGTCAACTCGTCGCTGCTGCGGCAGATCTTTGCGAATCCGTACAGCGCGGCGGCGCTCGAGATGGCCCGCGCCAACAAGATGGACTCGTTCTGGCCGTGGGTCATTGCCGGCGTCAGCTTCCCCATCATGGCCGGCAAGCAATTGCTCAACGTGGTGCAGCTGGTCAAGGCGTGCCGCTGGCTGGCCGAGGGCGACGTGGCCGCGCGGCGGGCCGCCGGTCTGCCGCGGCGCAAGCCCAAGGCGAACTAGACAAGGGGCGACTTTCCCGCCTGACCTGTACATTGTGTGCTTCTGTGTGCTTCCTGTGTGCTTCCTGTGCGCTTCCTGTGTGCTTCCTCCTCATCCTGATTGAATACTGCATAGCATGAGAGACGAATCTCGACTCTTGGGGTTGTTGGAACTATTTCTTCTTCTTTCTTCTCTCTTCTTCTTTCTTCTTCTCTTTTCTTCTTCTTCTTTCTTCTTCCTTGTTTTTTGTTTCGGTTATTTCTTGTTTCGGCCGTCGGCTGAAGCTTAATTCGTTCTATCCTAGCTGAAAGAATATAATCTGTCGGGGGTTGGTGTTTGGGTTTTCGACTGACGTCTTTTTCCTGTGCCTCGTCATTATTCCTCGGGCGTCCAGTCCCAGCGACGGGCGGTGAAGAGGGCGCGGGCCAGGCGGCTGGCGGTGAGGCTGCCGTCGAGGAGGACGCGCTGGTCGGCGGCGACGGCGCGAGTGAAGCGGAAGACGTGGTCGGTGGTCTCGTGACTCTCAGAGGCAGCCCACGACGGGTTGGGGGCGCCCTTTTGGCCGGCGGCGAGCCAGTCGCGGCGGCGGATGGCGACGGTGGAGGCGGCGAGCATGGCCTGGATGTAGTCGAGGATGGGCAGCAGGCGGGTGCGCAGGCCGCAGTGGACGTGGTCGCGGTCGAGCTGGTAGGCGGGACACTGGCGGAGGGCTGCGAGGACGTGGTGGACGTCGCCCGAGGGGGGGGTGCTCTGACCATGATCGTGATGGTCGTAATGATCGTGCCGATCGTGATGATCGTGATGATCGTGATGATCGTGATGATCGTGGACATCTTCGAGCACATGCAGATGCAGCAGGCCGCGCTGGCAGAGGAAGCGCACCATCTCGCCCAGCTGGAACGAGTCGCAGGCGGCGCTGGAGCCGTAGCCGAGCGTGCAGACGCGGTGGTGGCGGGCGGCGTAGCGGGCGAGAAAGTAGCGCGGCACCGAGGCGAGACAGCGCAGGATGCAGGCGCGGCGACGGCGCAGCTCGGCCTCGAGGCCGTCGGGGAGGTCCCACCACGGACTGGTAGTGTCGTCATCACTGACCGGCCCCCCGGCCCTCCACCGCCTCGATCCGTACACGATGAGCTCGCGGGTCCCGCGGTCAAAGTGCACGGGGTAGTCGAGCCGCCAGGCGACCAGGATCTTTTTGCGAATGGCCTCCTCGTTGGCCAGCGTGGGGGGATTCTTGTTGCTATCGCCGCCATCGTCGTCGCGGGCGGCACGCACGACGGCAGCGGGGAAGCGCACGCGCAGGTCGTGGACGGCGGGCGTGACAGCAGAGAGGCAGCCGAAGCGGTCGGCCTGGCGGGCGAGCATGGCCAGCTCGGCGAGGGTCGGAGGCGTGTTGAGGGACCAGGGGGGGAGGAAAGAGGGAGGGGGGGGTGGTGTTGGTGGTGGTGGTGGTATTGGTGTTGCCGAGGCTGTCGTAGTTGCTGTCGGGGTCACCAGTGTTGTTGTCGCCGTGGTCTTGTTCGCCTTTGCTGCTGCTCCTGTCGTCGTCGTCTTGGTCGCCGTCACGGCCCGTTTCTTGGCCGGCTGGGTCGCCGTCCTTGCCGCCACCGCCTTGGCCGGCTGGGTTGGCGTCTTGACTGTCTTGACCGTCTTCGTCCTCCCCGTCTGGTCCCCGTCTGCCTTGGCCACCCGCCCTCCGTGCACCATCCACAGCATCGCCCCAAAGACACGCTCACGCACAGCCGCCGCCCCCTCGTCGTCGTCGTCGTCGTCATCGTCATCGTCAATGCGCACCCAAGGAAGACGTTCCGGCCCACACTCGGCCGGCGCCAGGCCGTCGAGCGTCAGCGCCGCCAAGGCCGCCTCGACGGCGCGGGCCTCGGAGAAGCGCGTGTCGCCCAGCAGGTTGGCAAAGTAGCGCGAGTGGCGGCGGAGGGTGGCGGCGTCGACGCGGAACGGTTTGGTTCTTGTACCAGAAACCGCGCCAAAGGCGACGTCGAGCACGACGTCGCCGCGCGGGTCGATGGCGACGACGGCGGGCTGGTCGGCCATGGGGGAGGAGGAGGGGAGAAGACGAGGATGGGTTGTCGGCCGTTGGGACGAGACCGCCTATGTGCATACACAACTTCCGACTACCGCCCCCGCATGCTTGCATATTTTCAATCTCGCTCGATTTTCGCCTTGTGGAGAACGGCGTCCTTTCGGCGTAGGAAGGAGCGGGACGCAATGCAGGCGGAGGCGTACACCACACGCAGGGGCGCAACTTCCCCCGCTCAACCCAATTCAGTGGGAGGCTGGTGAGGGTTTTTCATTGCTTTATTTCTATTTTTTTTTAATTGCCCCCCCCCCCGGTGCAACTGCCGAATTGGTACGAGGAAGAGGACAACGGGTGCATTTGGGCCGTCTGCCGTAAATCGGCCCTCCATCTCACTTTCGTCTCCTCTTTACAACCTCACCGGCCGCTCACACCTGTATCCCGCCCCCCTCTTTCTCCCCAACGCCACCCTCCCTCTCAACATGGCCTTTCCGCGTGGCTTGGCCGTCCGGCGGGTGTCACCGCACGCGACGCGGCTGGCCCTCCTCGACGCCTTGGCCGGCTATGTGACAGCTCTCGTTGGCCATGACGGAGGCTACCACGGCGGCCCCCGACGACGACCCTTCCACACATACTTTGTCACCCACCTGCCGTCGTCGTCGCTGCACCCCGACTCGCGCTCGCTGGCGGACCGTCTGCAGGCCGTGGCCGTGCGAGCGCCGGGGTCTTCTACTTTGGCCAGCTCCTCGAGCTCCTCTACTTTCCCACCCCCCGTCACGCCCGCCTCCTCCTCATCCGCCCTCGCCTCTGTCACCCCCATATCCGCCCCCCCGCGCGACCTCACCGTCGTGCGCATCCCCCTCCGCAGCGCCAAGCACCACTTTGGCGTCGCCTCGGCCCGCGGCCAGCGCCCCTACAACGAGGACACCTACCAGGCCGGCACCCTCGACATGCCGGCCTTTGCGAAGCGCGCCCCCATCTCGCTCGTCCACTCCGCCGTCACCGACAGCCGCAGCCGCGGCGAGGCCATCACCGCCGATGGCGCCGCCGGCGACCCGCAAATCTTTTACTTTGGCGTCTTTGACGGCCACGGCGGCGCGGCTTGCTCCGACTTTTTGCGCGACGAGCTGCACGGCTACATTGAGGACGCCGCTGCCGGCTTTTCGCTGGCCAGCAGTCTGCGTCGTGGGCCCTCTGTCCGTTCTGGCAGTTCTGGCAGTTCTGGCAGTTCTGGCAGTTCTGGCAGTTCTGGCAGCGCTGGCACGGACGCTGCCGCGGCCTCGGACAAGGCCGTGCGTCTGCAGCGCGACATCCTCCAAGAGTACCGCGGCACCATTGGCGGCTACTTTCGCCGCTTCCGCCCGGCGTCGTTTGACCCGAGCACTGGCGGCGTCTTGTCCGCTGCCGCGCCGACTGGCTCGCCGGACTCTTCCACCTCCACCTCACCCTCCCCCGTCACCCCCGAGTCCGTCCTCACCTACGCCTTTCTTCGCGCCGACCTCGACTTTGTCTCCGCCCAGGCCCGTCGCCCCGACGCGGATGACCCCCGCGTCGCCGATGTCCCCCTCAACCAGGACGAGGTCCTCGGCGCCCCCCACCATCGCCCCCCCTCGGGCCACGGCATCGGCGGCGGCCCCCATCGCTTCAAGGGCGGCTCAACCGCCTCCGTCGTCCTCATCTCCACCCCCACCGCCGCCCCCTTTTGGCACCCGGCCGCCCGCGCTGGTCTTTTGGTCGCCCACGTCGGCGACACCCGCGTGCTCCTCTGCGAGACCGCCACCGGCCTCGCCCGGCCCCTCACGCGCGACCACCACCCCTCGTCGCCGCCCGAGGCCCGCCGCCTCACCCGCTTCGCCTCGTCGCTTGTCACCGACTCCTTTGGCGAGGAGCGCATCGCCGGCCTCGCCAACAGCCGCGCCTTTGGCGACATGCAGTCCAAGCGCATCGGCGTCTCCGCCGAGCCCGAGCTCACCCGCGTCGACATGGGCCCCGCCCAGTACGCCTTTCTCGTCCTCGTGTCCGACGGCGTCTCCGGCACCCTCGGCGACCAGGAGATTGTCGACCTCGTCAAGGAGGCCCGCACGCCCGACCAGGCCAGCCGCGCCGTCGTCGACTACGCCACCGAGGTCTCGCGCGACGGCGACAACGCCACCTGTCTCGTCGTCCGTCTCGGCGGCTGGGAACGCCGCTCCGAGGGCGGCCTCGGCTCGCTCGGCACCAAGGAGATCCGCGACGCCCGTCTCACCGAGGCGCTCGATCCGCGGAGGGGGAGGATGTAGATGGACGGGTGGACGGATGGACGGAAGGAGCTGGACGGAACAGGTGGAACAAGAGGCAATAGGACGGAACTGCTACTTACAAGAGCGATGCATATAGACCGATTGGAATTCACATATTAGACGATCAGCCAAGAGCCGTCTTCACGTCACGTGTCTGATCAAGGAGTGCATAACACTAGTAATAGAGATGGTCCAATTTGATGCGTCTGTGTGTGCCATGTGGACAGAGTCGTGAGAGTCATGGTCGTGACCTTGATATTCGTACAGTTCTTTCCCCCTCCCTCCTCGTCATTTTCCGTAGAGCGAAGCTGGACGCACTTACGGCGCAGGCCTAGCTGACTCGTCGCTGCTGGCGGCGGCGTCGACAGCTGCCTCTTCGGATCCCTGCATCTGCACCGCCTGCGCAATCTTCTTGCGGTACTGCGACAGGTCTGGCGGCTCGTTGCCCATCACCACTTGTGGAGAGTCAGCAATGGGGGGGGAAAACTCGATCGGCCCCCGCAAGAACTCACATCGGTCAAACAAAAAGTACGATGTCACCAGCAGAATCGGCACGGCCACGATCACCGATGTCCATTTGCGGGACGCCTCTTTGAACTCGGGTGTGTCCCGGATGTTGACCGGCCGTGGGGCCTCGTCGCCCGAGCCGGGCGCGGACGCGGCGTCGACCGGGGGCCCTTGTCGGCTGGCCGCCGATGGCAGCTTCGTCGGCGTAGCCGCCAGCCGCAGTCGCTTCAGCTCAGCCAGGGCGGCCTCCTGGCTCCCGGCGATGTCGGCATCTGTCGGTAGGGGAGCCACAGGGGACGCCGCCGTCACGGGCACGTCTTCCGGCGTGTGGGCTGCGGCAAAGCGCGCCGCCGACGGTGATGGCGGCGGTGGTGGTGGAGATGTTGGGCTGGCCGCGGCCGCTGCCGCAGCCGCTTTCGTAGATGGTCTCTTTCGTGTTGTTGCTGTTGGTTCTGTAGTGGCCGCCGGCGTTGCCTTGGCTGTCTTGGCCTTGGCCGCGCTGGCCCTCGTCTTCTTGGCCGGCGCCTCCACCGGCGCTTCAATGGGTGCCTCCACCGGCGACTCTGTGTCCTTTTTGCGTCGACGCGTTGTCTTTGGTGCTGCTCGTGCTGCTTCGGCCGTCGCTGTTGTTGTTGCTGCCGATGCGGCTGCGGCTGCGGCTGCTGCTGCTGCTGCTGCTGCTGCCGCGGCCTTGGCGCTGACCCGTTTTTTCGGCACGGCCTCTTCCAGGGCGGCCGACGCGGCCGCGGCCACCGCTGCGCTCGCTGTCGACCGCGCTCGCGTCGCCCGCGTCTTGGCCGGCGTCTGGGTCGAGGCAAAGCGGACTCGGCTCGGCACGGTGGACGGCGACGACAACGACGACGACGACGACGACGACGACGACGACGTGCCGGCGGTCACGTTCCCCGCTTGCCGCATCACAGCCGCCGCCGGTGCACCGCTCACCAGGCTGCAGCAGGCCGCAGCCGCCTTCTGGGCTCCGCTGGCTGCCACCCACGACATGTTTCTGGGAGTGGGGGTGTCAGCTGAATAGCCACCTTTTCTGGAAACCTGTGGCGGTGGAGAGGCGGGCTGCGGTGGCCGGGCTTACGCACGGTGGTCAGGCTGGAAGCAATGGCACGTGTCGCCCAGATTTCTGAGAGCGCCGGGATGCTTCTTGCGTCTGGCAGCAGCAATGCCGTATTACTACTCTCCTAGAACGAGTCTGCTTTACGCGTTTTACTCTAGGTCCCTTTTTCACGTTCGCGATCCGGCAAAGTTTTCGAAATTGCCGTTTTGGTCCTAGTCTGAAACAGGCTAGCTTGCTCAATCTGGGGTCAGGGGAGTACTCCGTCCTAATACTCGTATGGAGTATTTGGGGGTGTATTATTATGGTACATATCTCACAAGTGTTCAATCTATTAGTCGTTCCGCGCGCCAAATAGCAAAGCGGGAGATAGCCCCAGCGCTCGCTGGCTGACTCACCCTCTTCAGCAGCACTACTCCGTAAAGATAGGCCTGCGAGCAGCTAGGCGCCACGAACGCCGCCCCGGACAACCCCGAGCCTAGCAAGGCGACGTCGCCGACACAGGGGTCCAGACGGTGAGACTCTCTCGTGCGGGATCTCCGCCGACGACAACATGCGACGCCGTTCTGCCTTTGCACCGTCTCAGGTGTTGCTCGACCCGCCGATGGAAATCGTCCAACGGGTTACGATCAATACGAGTATCCAGAGCACCACGCTATTCATCCCCTCCCCCTCGACTCCTCCTGCAGGGCACGGATCATAAAGTGCCAAGCCCCCAGGTAGCCATAAACAGAGAAACCCCCCTTTCGGTCGACCGCCTCGTCTCGCTGGCTGCGGGTCTGCTTCTCCGGCCCCTATTCTCTCTTCTCAGATGGCCGTTCTAGAAGCCAAGGCCCGCTGTCATTTTCCCTGGCCGCCGCGATTGCAGATTGCGGGGACGGCTGCCTTTTAAAGGCCCCCCCCCCCCCCCCCCCCCCCCCCCCCCCCCCCCCCCCCCCCCCCCCCC